>OZ020607.1:15264227-15556721 GCA_963971545.1 Philophylla caesio
GCTCAAAAAACGACAACTGCTATTGAGAAAACTGCGCACGGACAATGATAGCCTGCGTAGCAACAGCAATACAAAAGTCACGTGTTAGCTACAGGGATACACTAATAGGGGGGTTTAATTGAAGACCACCAGCTTTTGGGTAGCAGAATGAGAGAAAATGAATTTGTGTTAATTTCAAATTGAAATAAAAAGAAAAACAGATTAGAAAATAGTTATTAACTAAAAACTAGACTAGCCATTGAATATAATGAAGGAGTAAGCAGGCGATGTAATGAAACGACTAAATGGGCAGTAAGTACGGGCATGTACATATGTCGATCGAAATATGTATGCTCACATTTGTATATACATACATACGTACATACATGCTAAAATAACCTATGTATGTGAGAACGATATTAAACTATGCGAAACAAATGCAGTCCCATTTACGGTAGAACCAAACAAAACTAAAAAGTAAAATGATAAATGGATAAATAATGATGTATGTAGTATGTATATATATCAAATATTAAAAAATAACAAACGACGAACCAAGCAAAGCATAAAACGATAGTTAAACTAGGCATAATAAATAGCATTACAAAGGCAAATGATGAAATATGTTTTGTATGTGTACAGTAGTGATTAAATCAATATTAAGTATGAAATTATGCGATAAGATAAATTATGTCATTACCATTTAAGTAACTCCATACCAACATACATACATACATATATACATAAATGCATACAATGTGTACAATTATAGGAAAATGGGAAATCAAAAAAGGACACCAATGCAAATTGAAAAGAAGCAAGCCAACAAGAAAAATGCTATAAAATCGACATATTTGGCATGCGTTGACAAGCAAATATAAATGAGTTTTTGTATGTATGTATATACATGTGTATGTATGTATATATGTTCACATGCATACATACATAAGCTTGTAGTTGTAGTAGCAGAATTGTCTAAAAGAAGAAAATGCAAATATATACTAATTAGCTGCTTTCTAAAGTAGTCGAGCTTTTTAGAGACTGGCATAGATTTTAGATACGCGCGACACAAGTCCCCAAACGAATTCCGACACAAACATACAAAATGCACGCCCATAAAATACAACACTGTGCGAGTTGCGCAGCATAGAAATTGGATGGGAGCATGTAGTAAAAAAACAAAAAACTACTCGAATGGTGCTCATATTAAAATGAATGTCAAACAAAAAATGCATGTAAGTTAAAAATGGAATATCGAATAACGTGGTCGAGTGTGCGACAGAGAGAGAAAGATACGCCAGTTTAAAGGCCACAGCAAGCGATCACCTGCAATAATTCTTCAGTTCTTGCAAAATTCTGTATTAATCCTCTAATTTAGTTTAATTAATATATGTAAGTAAATACACACACAAGATTCAAACGATTTGTAAAATATAATAAGAGCGAAAAGATTTGTATAAATTTATTAAATATTCGAAAATTAAACAAAAAAAAAAATTAAGTTAAAGAATTTAAAATTTTGCGCATTTGCAGAAATTTGTGGGTTACTGCTTCTTTTTGTTTATACGCTAATGCATTTTTGTTATAAATTTTAAGTTATTATTATAAAATCAATAAAACAGTATTACAAAATAAAATGCACATTTTCATTTCAAACAGTAAAAAGTGAGCAAATTGCCATTTTTTTTTTATATCATATATCGTTTCTTTAATATTTAAAGCTTTGTAAATGTGACGCTGATTTTTAATTGCTTTTAATTTGCTTCTTGCTGACAATTAAGTTTTCGCGATTTGCTAAAGCTTTAATATTTGAGAGACATAAAATTAGTATTTTCGAATTTTTTGCTGAGATGGCATTAAGCTTCCGTCCATGTTTGTGCAATGAGAATAAAATTAATAACTTTCCAAAAAGCAATACAAATTTGTTAACATTTTTATTTGCGGATCTGTTGCTACGTACATTTTATTACTCAATTTAGCTTAATTTTTGCTAATTATTGCATGCCCCAAACATACATATTTGGAACTTGCTTTATTTAAAACAAAAAAAAAAACACAGTAATGCGCTATTTTAATTATACTAGCTTTACTCGTATACCTAAATTATATTTGAAAGTAAAAAAACAATTTTAAACCATCGCAACTTTCAAAGCTCGCGCATCAAACTCGAATTTTTAACTCTTGCGATACGAAAACAAAATGCATCAACAAACGGTAGCCGAAGGTAGGTCGAACGCAGAGCCCCTTAAACTTAAAAATAGCAAGGAACAACTGAGAATCAAAATCAAACATACAGGGTGTTTCAAAACTAAAGTACATCCATTTATTAACGCCGCTTAAGAGTTAATTTTTCTTTTATTTTGTTGCTTAACATTCGCAAACTAAATAAGCCCTGGTTTCAAACTTCATACAAAACGTGGCCTTCTTCAACCAAATTGTAAACTTAAACAAATTGCGGATTTTTTTTTATATGCCATTTTATCGTATGTTCAATTATAGTGCCGCAAAGTGCAAGAGTTTATTAAATGAAAGTTCATGTAAATTTCTCCCAAATTTTTCCTCCGGATGCTGTGAGTGTTTCTTCTATGCAAAAATTAATTTTTTATAACTACATATCTAAAAGTTTACCAATTTTCCTGTTACTTATATTAATTATGGCTAGACAAGCAGGTAATTTAAAAATATGAGATTTTTTATATTTATTTGCATAAAGTTTCCACATTTTTGCAAAAAATAATAAAATAAAATATTAAAACTTAAAACTTATCTAAGTGTAGACCTGAAGAGAACACTTTGTCAATACCGGATTTATGAAAAAAATTAAAAGCAGTTTCTCTTTAAACGTATATTACAAATACAAAATATATCGTAATGATGCTAACAATTTTTGGTATACCTCAATAAAGTTGAAAAAAGTTACAAATTTAAAGGCTTCACATTTAACTGCAACTATTTCCTTAAATATTAAATGTAACAAACATGGAATTTACTGATCAAAAAAGTATTAACTTGTTTGATTATTATCCATATTTAAATTAGTTTTTTCGATAACTATCAAACATACTAATATTGTTTATAAATAGATTAAAAAGAAAACACTTCACTCACGCCTAGAATCTGCCCACAAATATTATTTACAAACAAATTATATGAACCAAGAATTTGAGGGGAAAATTTCTATTAGAACTATTGGAGAAAATGTTTAGAAAAAAATTCTTTGAACTGTCTACAAAACTGTATAACCTTAATTTAATTTTAAGTTCGAAATATTAAAGAAATTTTTTTAAATTATTAAAAAAAATCCCTTCAAAGTTTAAGGGTTTGCTGATAGCGCTCTCGTTAAAAGTTTGAACTTCATTTTAATTGTCAAATATAAGAAATTGAAAAAAGAGTAATCTTCCAAAATTTGTAAAGTAAGTTTGCTCTAGTTTAGAAACGCCCTGTATACAAGTATACAAACATAGCGAAAATTCGAACCTTAGCCTGGTATTTACGAGAGCAAAGCATTCTAGTTTTATGTTTGCACATATAAAAAAAAATCCAACAACACTTAGCAAAAGTATAACAACCCTCAAAAAGGTTATCAAAACGTTTGATGCGGTTAATGCGCCATACTCCTAAATTCTGCTGTGCGTATGTGTGTGTGCCCTGCAAATAGAAAATGATATAAATATAATAGCGCAATTTGTATTAATGTACTTGTATAGTGAAAAGCGAATAAATACTATATCAAAAACACAGAAAAAAAAAACAGAAAAAAAAACAACAGTAATAAAAGCACGTCAAGTCTCCTCCTACAAAATAAAAAAATATATATTAAAATTAGTTGATGCAAAAAAAAAAAACAACTTAGCGTTAAGTGAAGAAGAGCTAATTTGCGATTGTTTATGTACATAAATGTGTGTATGTATCTATTTAGGAATGTATGCGTGAACAATTGTGTTTGTGTGCGTGTGCTTGTGCGAATATTAACATTTGAACGTATGTTGACGCATACCAAAGCTTTTCACTCACCTTTTAATTTGTTAAATGTTTTTGTACAAAGCTCGTTAAACTCCAACCACCTATTCATCAAACATTTTAAGCTAAAAAATATTAAATCCTTTTACACGCATTGCTTTCAAATAATTGGCAAAGTTAGTTTGATTTTTTAATAAATATACATATTTTCAAAATATGCTGCACAAAAAACTATTTTTTAAGCTATTTAAGCTATAATTATTGTGATCAAATATTTTGAAGCAACAAACAGTTGGACAATATAAATATTTTATATTGAATTGCGGTTCTGTTTAACGCTAAGTGATGATTTAAAATGAAGAGTTAATTTCATATGAACAAAATTGTAGGTGTGTGTGATAATATGCAAAAGTATAGATGCCATCTTTTTTTTATCTTATTTTTTTACATTGAGCCAAAAAAAAAAAACTAATCTAATTAATAATACAAAAATGTGTATATGCAAATACCTGCTAACCGCGCATAAACGCTTCAAAAAGGCAACAAATAAAAAAAAATATTCAAAAGCTTGGAAACATTTGATCAAACAAATAGTGAGCTATGCAGCCTGCTTCAAAATAAGCCGTAAATTATAAAAACATTTGTGGTTTTCGAAAAAAAAGTGAGCACACAGATTTATTTAAAATTGCGCATTATTGACATAACTATGTAAATAGACCTATGTATATATATGTAAGTATATGTATGTTAGCGCATACATATGTATGTATGTGTAAGTAAGTGTAAGTATATATGTATATGTATATATGTATGTACAATGTCATATTAAATAGAAGAGGCTTAGTATTAATTGTAAATGTTAATTAGATTTGAATTTAATTTTATGATACAATACACGCACGCTTATACTTATTTATGTACACATGTGTGTACATATGTGTGTATGTATTGTATCTGTGTATGTAGAAATATGAATAATTATAAGTAGATGCGCATATGTACATACTTACATATGTATTAATTAGGAAAAATTGTTGATTTCGCCTTTCTCCCTCATTTTCAAATATTCGATAACAATTGGCAGCCCGATCCAATAATTGAAAGAGCAGGAGTCAGTTACCTATAAATTTAACAAAACCAAATACAAAAAAGAAAGATAACATATGTATGTACATATGAAAACACAAAATGCGATTAAGTAGCATTCATACACATGCCTGTATGTCCATATTATGTGTATTTCTATGTACAAGTATATAAATATGAGTGTCTACTCTAAAAACTGACAAAAGGGGCAAAGATCCTCTTCAACAAGATCACGACAAAAAAAAATAAAGAACATTAAACTTGCGTTTAAACAAAACACCGGCATATAAAGTATGAACCAGCACTTTGGGAAAAAACAAACCGAGTCTGTCGTTTGGCGCGGGAAGTGTTCTTTCAATTGAAGCCAGAGTCTAATGCCGAATTTCGTATTTCTGCGAGATTAACAAGAAATTAGCTTATTGCTGTTTATGTATAAATTGCTAATAGAATATCAACGAGAAGTTCTGCGCTCGCATAAGGACGAATTTACTTGAGAGAGAGATAGATAGAAAGAGAAAGAGCAAGAGAGAGTGAACAGTATGTACTTCCGCCACTCACTACTACAGCAAGCAGCAAAAGAGATATTGTAAAATTTCCAAACGATAGCGAAACAAAAACAAATTATCAAAAGAAAAACTAGTTGAAAACCAATTTAGAAATAAATGAAAAATTTAAGAAACAGGGAATAAATTCAAAATAACTAAGTATGTATTGTATTAAATGTTGCGACGTTTGCACGAAGTCGCACGAGGCGCAGGCATTGCGTGTGCGTGAGTGCTGCTGTGCTGCGTAGCGTATACTTTTAGTATTAAGTGACTGAGAATTATGGACGAGTATGCTTAGAAAATATGCAAAAACAAAATATATACATACTTAACATACATACATACTTATATATAAAATAAATATAAATAACTTAAAAGTTAGCAACAGCAAGAATTTATAACTAAAATATAGAGCAAGAGATAAATGTGCGATAGAGAAGACATTGAGAAAAATAATCAAACAAAAGAACAAACACAAAACAAATATACATACATACATAATTATTATAATTAGAGAAGCAGTAAGAGGAGAGAAAACGTGTATTATATTAAAGAATATTTATGAACAAATATGTAGTAAGTATATTTCAAGCCGCGATGGAGATATTGTACTAAGTAGTCTAAAATAAATAAAATAACTCACAAACACCATGGAAACAAAAGTATGTACATAGTTAAGTATGTGTGTATGCTTTAATTTCCATAAAAAAAATATGTAAGCAGTTTTTCTTCTCAGTTCTTATCAACCTCTCTTAATTCCTATACCCTTCTTTAAGAACTGAATGTTATGCACAAGTAAAACTTTAAAATAACAAAAAAAAATAATCACAAATATCTAAAATTCTTATTTCAACTGGAATTTGTTTGTGCTTGCAGCATACATATACACATTCTTATTCACATACATGAGTGTGTACATAATTACAACTATGCATCTAGATCAAACGAAAACAACAATGTAATATAAAAAAAAACAAAAATAAAATGACAAAAAACTGAAATAAAAATTGTATTCAAAGGCAATGTCCTGCCAAAAAAAAAACAAAAAAAAACATTTCCATCTGCGCAATCGAATTTGCCACGATTCAAACATAAATTATATTACATTTAAGTTAATAAAAAGTTAATTATAAGCTAATAACTACGTAATGATTAAAGATTAAATATTATTTAAAATGAAGCATTTTAAGCAAAAGCGAATATGAAAACAAAAAAGATTACACTGAGGATATCAAGGGTCTATAAACGTAAATAAATGATATAAATAAAATAATAAAAAATACAAATCATGTATGAAAACATACAGCCTTTTTACTTATAAGTAATGGCGAGACGTAAGACTTAGCAAATACATTGAACGGGATCATTTAACAGGAAGTGCGGTAGGTTTTTAAATGGATGTTGACACCGGGTTTTTTTTTTATTAAGGGGAGAAGTATCGAAAGCCAGGGCTTCAGAGATGGAGATGCGGAGTGTGAAGTGGGCAAGAAATTGTAAGGCTATCACTTTGCTTTGCTTCAGAGTTTTACTTTGATATATAATTTAAAGAACCGATGTTATACTTATAAGTCCCGCTAAACACGAGGCTACATAAGTAAAGAAGCAGAATCATGGGCAACTCTCACATTTTACATGCTTTGATATCATGTTCTTTTTTATTTGCTTTTGACAAAATTTAAATATAACTTATACCGGCCAACATAATTTTCCTTGTTCAAGGTCTGACTAATTTTTTCCACCAATTCGGTAGTGCTGATCACGAAATCATACCTCATTTTATCGTATGATATAAGATTTTTACTTACTTAATTGGCGCATTAACCGCCTAAGCGATTTTGGCCGAGAACAACAAAGCACGCCATCACGCCATGGCGCAAATTGGAAATCCCAAGTATAGCCAAGTCTTTTTCCACTTGGTGTTTCCAACGTAGAGAAGGTCTTCCTTTTCCTCTGCTACCACTTGCAGGTACTGCGTTAAAAATCTTCAGGGCTGGAGCTATTTCATCCATTCGAACGACGTGGCTTAGCCAGCGGAGCCGCTGATTCTTAATCCGCTGCACTATATCCACGCCATTGTACAGCTCGTACAGCTCATCGTTCCATCCTCACAAAGATGCAAAGGTCCATAAATTCTTTCGAACACTCCAAGAGCCCTCTCATCTGATGTTGTCATCGTCCATGCTTCTGCGCCATACAATAGGACGGGCATGATGGTTTTTATCCGTCGAGAGAGGTTTTGACTGTGCAATTGCCTACTCAGTCGAAAGTAGCACTTGTTGGAAAGAGAGTTTCTTGGTTGGATTTCAAGGCTGACGCTGTTATTGGTGTTAATGCTAGTTCCTAAGTAAACGATGTCCTCTACATTTTCAAAGTTATAGCTGTCAATAGTGATGTTAGATCCCAGTCGTGAATGTGCCGACTGTCTATTTGATGACATTTGATTTGAGAGACTTATAGAGTATGGGTTTTGTCCGTCGAGAGAGGACTTTACTGTGCCATTGCCTACTCAGTCCGAAGTAGCACTTGATGGCAAGATAAATTCTGCGTTGGATTTCAAGGCTGACGCTGTTATTGGTGTTAATGCTGGTTCCTTAGTAAACGAAGTCCTCTTCTACCTTTTAAAAGTTATAACTGTCAACAGTCATGCTAGATCCCAGTCGTGAATGTGCCGACTGTATATTTGCTGACAGGAGATACTTCGTCTTGCCCTTGTTCACCTCCAGACCCATTCGCTTCGCTTCTCTATCCGCGGTTGTTAAGACCGATAATGTCAATGTCATCGGCGTACGCCAGCAATTGCACACTCTTATAAAAGATGGTGCCTGACCGATTTAGTTCTGCGGCTCGAATAATCTTCTCCAGCATCAGGTTAAAGAAATTGCAGGACAAAGAGTCACCCTGTCTGAAACCTCGTTTGGTAACCTCGGAGAGGTTCTTCCTAATTCTGACGGAGCTGGTGGTGTTGCTCAACGTCATTTTACATAGCCGTATAAGTTTTGCCGGGATCCTAAATTCAGACATTCCGGCATATAGGAAACTTTTTTCGTGCTGTCGAAGGCGGCTTTGAAGTCGACAAAAAGATGGTGTGTGTCGATTCTTCTTTCTCGGGTCTTTTCCAAGATCATGCGCACTGTGACTATCTGGTCGGCGGTAGCTTTACCAGGTCTAAAGCCACACTGATAAGGTTCAAACAGTTCATTGACGGTGGGCTTAAGTCTTTCACACAATACGCTCGACATAATCTTATACGCGATATTAAGAAGACTAATCCCGCGATAATTGGCGCAAATGCAGGTTCACCTTTCTTGTGGTTTGGGCGGAGCACACTTAAGTTCCAATAAGCAGGCATGTGTTCTTCCGCCCATATTCTAGAGATGAGCTCACGCATGCACTTAACCAGCTCCTCTCCGCCGTACTTAAATAAGTCAGCTGGTAACAGGTCGGTTATGGTTTTTAGTAAAGTTAATACATAGGCTAAATTTTTTGACCTTTTCTCGAAAGGTGCGACCTCTCGTAAGAAAATATATTAGTTGTAACAGCGATACACCCATATCTATTATTTGTTGTTGAAAAACTTATAAAAAACAAAATGTCTTCAAGAAAGTGTCATAATAATGCAGATACATTTTGTTATATTTGTGGAAAGCATTTTAAAGATTATCTAATGCAATAATTGGGGTGTAATAAGACTATAAGACTTTACTTTCTGGATTCACATGTGGCTTTTTTTTCCTGATAATCTTGGTGATTATAGTGAAGAACAGGGGGAAAGGTTTCACGAGGACATAAAAACTATGGAGGAAAGGTACCAAAGAATGTGAGTATGATGGCTGATTACTGCTGGTCACTGATATAACTGAAGATACTCACAAAAACACAACACGCAGACGTAAAAGATGACACTCTAAATAGTCCTGCAGCAATGTTAAGACTCAATGCTTTCTTTGTAAATGCTCGAATATATGTACTTGTAATATAATTATAATCAATTTTTTCTTTAAATTTTGAAATAAAGGCTTTTTCTCATTTTTAAAAAAATCTGATGTGATAGGGCAAATACATATGTAGGTGCTTTTGTGTGTCAAATAGTATAAATTGGTGATATTTGTGGCACAAATACACATAACGCTTAAACATTTTTCATTTGTCGGCCAGTGTAATTATTGCAGATATTATGGCATATTTTATTGATATGTACTCTCTCTTTAGCGCACCACCTTGGCTTTCGCCTTCTAGTGGAAACAGTCACCGCCGTGTACGTCTGCCGTTTCTGTTTGATGATACACAAAATTCAGCAAAACTTGTGCCCGTATATACATATGTATAAGTACGTTTCCTTGCATCGACACAATGTTGCCATTGATTTGTTTGCACGCATACTTACACGCATCCACTTAATCAATTACATTTTTCCAAATCAAAGCCAAAAACCAACAAATCGAAATAGTTAATTTTTCTATAATTCACATTATTAAACATCGCTTTTAAGTTATTTTAATAAAAAATTAAATGTTTCAAAGTTTTTTTTTGTTAATGGTTTTAAAATGCGCTGTTGGTACCGCATTAACTATTTTCTGCAATTCCTGGATTTAAATAGTCTGATCCCGGGATATTCGGGAGTTGAAAAAGGCCGGGATTCCGGGATTTCGGGCTCCTGGGATTGACATGCCTAGTGTATATCAACTATTGACTTCAAATATCGCATCACATTGATATATATTAATAGAAATACTTGGTTTGTCTTTTCCTTTAAGACACTCCTTCACAGTTTTATATCTCAAAATATTTAAAATTTTAAAGGAATAAACATTAAATTACAGCTACATCATATATATAAAAGAAAATCAATAACAATCTGCACTACATAATATGATTTCAAATGTTTGTTCACTCGACTTAGCATAAAAAAAAAGTTCAAGATTTCTTAACATATTCAGAAAAACAATTTTTCGCGTTAATCCATTTCTCATTAGTTCGTCAATTATACGAGTACGAACGCTTGTGAGACTCATTATTTAAAAAACCAAAATTTATTTACTTATAATTTCTAGTTAAAAAATAAGAAATATGTATATTATAAATCCAACGCAATAATCGAAAGAAGTGTAATTTATAAATACATTTGAATAGTATTGCCAACTTCACACATATTATATACATACGTAATTTGAAATCGTTTACTTATTTACATTTTAGATGAAGATATGGGCTTAAAACATTGACTTGGGAACTAATGCCTCCTGTTACAGTTGACGTTGTCGACACTCTTTGTTATCGTCAATGTCGGGACTCTACTTTTCATTTGTGGCTTCAATTTTTCCAGCACATACATAGAGCGCAGTTACCCTTCAACGTAGAAACAGCCAAACGTATCAGTAGACGCGACCCATCTTATGAGAGCGCCTTGTTATTGAAAACTAACCACCGCTGACATAATATTTACGTAGGTTTACGCTACGGTGGGTAACTGCCCATTTAAAGGCCCGTTTTTTTGTCAAAATGATTAAATTTTTACTCTAACTTCTACAAGTTCTATTTTGCTATCTCCATCACTTGAGGTTGATGTATCAGAAACAAACAAAAATTTTTGAAATTAAACTTTTGCACAAAAATTGTAAACAAAATGAAACAGCTGATGCAGAAATGACAACGATGATTGGATTGATCGATAAAATGTCGACGTCGCCTCAACACGTTTAGCCAATACTAATTCTGTGGCGATGTGATGTCGAGCGAAAAAAAAACGTCACCTACCGTAATAGAGGGGAATATATAAAGTTTTTAATATTAAATTTTCGAATCTTTCAAATTACATTGGAAAAAATTAACGACCGAGCCTTATGTGTATAAATAAATGTATGCAAATACGCTTTAATATATAGCGACTTATTTGTTGCAAGCTATATTTAAAATGATCAATACTTCAGTCAGACCAAATATTGGTCAGTCAGACATCTCGTTTTAACAGCCATTGGCCCTGTGTAAGCATAAATCTTTACAACGAGGACACGAAGCTGTCATATTTGGCGCACATTGCACAAATGCCGATCATAAATAATCGCTGCGAGAAAAGCAAAAGGCGAATGACTTTGTTGGTTCGCATAAACCAATTCATTATAATAAAATTTACATTATCCAATAAAAATTCATAACAATTTCATAAAGACTTCAACATATTCGCATACAACTATATAAATACACACACACGCCAGCCGATGTTTAACTGTGAATATGGTGACAAAGACTATACTTTAGAGCCAGAGGAGGAAAGGGCAAGTTGCATGAAATGAGAAATTAGGACTTTGCATTTGGTTTTGTGATTGTATGTCCATAAGGGTGGTTCAAAGAAAGTATAAGAAATTTAAATTCGCCTACCCCATGTTGTTGGTTTTACTATATATTGAAAAAACCCTTATTTTGATTGAAATTAAACAAATATTTATGGTTCGCTTAAGGTTTTCGGATACTTTTTGTTGATTAACCTCTTTCAAAACTATCTAAAGACATAAGTGTAAAATATTAGCTTTGATTTCGAAGTGGTTCCAAAGGTATTTCAGGTAATAGAGAAGTGCGTCGACGGAAATTCTTCTATCGTTGCACTTTATCAATACCTTGAAGCGTGTTTTGTGAAAACCATGCTTTTGTAATTGGCGTGCAATATTACGCGAAAACTGTTTTACTATTTGTTTATTTGTATATAAAGTCTTTGAAATAGCAAAATTCTTACAGACCATCAGTAATTCAAGAAGGAGTGGAATAAAAGATAAAAAAATAATGAGATAAAATTAAAAAATATCGTAGGACTATAAGTACAGATAAGATACAGATACCCTTGTTATAACAAACATAAGAATGATTTAAGAATGTTAATTAAAATGCCATACGGCGACGTAAAGGCAACATCCAATGAATAAAAAACACATTTAATTCTGAACAAGTCCTCGAAAAATGGGCATTTGCACCATATAACGTTTTAGAGAAATCAATGTGTAGGGTTTCAAACTGCCTGAAGTTCTTATAGGGGACGTTAAATTGAACCATCCTAAGGAGCGCAGGACAGTCAACAGTCTAGTGATGAGGCCAACAATAAACGAGCACAACAGTACAGATCTTCTGTTTTCAAGCGTATTTAAGTCAATCAATAGACAACGAGATCGGTAAGATGGCAAAAGGTCTGACAATTTTAATGATCGAAGAGAAAATCGTAGAAAGACTTTCTAAACTCTCTCAAGTCGATTGGAAAGGCCTAATTGGTAGGGCCTCCAAATAAAGGCGGCGTACTCAAGCCCCGATCTAACAAATGCACAATACAATGCTTTGAGAGTATACGAATTTGTGAAGGCAGAGCAATTACGACGAACGAAAGCCAGCATCGAATAAGACCGGGTTATGACATAATTGATGTGACTGGCGACATTCAACTTCGAGTCAAAAATAACTCCTAAGTCCATAGTCTTGATGAATAGAATAAAAAATAGGGGTACAATAATGCTACCCTGCGGAACACCAGAGGACGCAGTAAATGGATGAAATGTGGCATTACCCACAGTAACAACACTGAGTCTATTATTGAGATAAGACTTTATCCACAGTAAAAACATAGAATAAAAACTCATTGCAGCAAGTTTGCGCAGAAGTATACGGTGAGATACTTTGTCAAATGCCTTAGAAAAATCCATAAAAATAGTATCTACTTGGCATTTGTTGTGAAAGGCATTAATGCAATATTGTACGCCAATGAATGGTATCAGCTGTGACACGTTCCACGGCAACATGGATTCCACCGCCATTTTTCAACATTTCTGTGTGGCTCAATCATTAAAAAAAACCTTTAGATAAGCTCTAAAATACACTCTTTAAACAAATTTTCTACAATGTTTCTTATTCTAAAAATAAAAATTCAAAAAAGCAACTTTTTTCTTTCCTCTAAATGATCCGACCCCCTTTCGTAACAGTTGAATTTTCATAGAAATCAATAATTTTCTTCATGAAACTTCAAAACTTCAATCGTTTATTTTAAATTTTTTATATATATTAATTACATTGGAAATTTGAGCGCTTTCAAAGCCTAATAAACATTTTCAAATTTCTAAACAAGAAATTTTGGTACATTTTTTTTCGATAGATAGTAATCAATCTAAGAAGATAAGGACAATAAAATTCCATCTTTGCTTTTTTCCCTCACATTTTTGTACAACCCTAATGTACATACATATGTATGTATGTGAGCGCGTTTTGGCGCGTGATTGCATGTGCGTACGGCTGACTCTTCCCTTCGCGGATGTATTTACAAACGTACATATTTAGGTATGTGTGTGTGAGTTTTGCGGTGGTGCTAAAATAACCATAAAATCTGCTTTGCTTTTACATAAATTAAATGACCAAAGAATTATATCTAACGACGCTTTTCGTCTGCCAATAAAAGCAACAATGAGAAGTGTCAGTTGTGGCGCAGTTCGTTAGCTCCGGGGCTAGCAAGGGGCGCAGCGCTTAAGGGCGCATTAAATTCATATTTTTATAGAAGTTAAATGGAGTTTACGAGTAAGCGTTGCTCAGTTTGTAAAAGTGCATGTCTGTGTCCACTGAGTTTCATCAGTATGACGTTACTTCGTATATATGTTAAAAGTAATATTATAAATATTTGTATGTATAAGTTTATCTGTTCATAAACCCTGCATTGAAATGTCAAACTAGTTTGCAAAACTTCTAGTTCATGAAATGTTACTTATTTAAGGAACGATATGAAACGCGTTCGGTTTGAACTATAATTATACCAATCGTTTCGCTAACAAATTATCGCAGGGTTTTTCACCATACTGGAACAAATTTGACATTCGTTGATTGATATCAGAATCCAATTCAATCTCATTGAATTTTGGTGTGGTGAAATAAGCCGATTTAATGGTGAACGAAACGCCATGCAACTTCTTTTTTATGTAAGTTCCTTGATAAAAAAAAAAGCTAGTAATTATAGTTGATTTTTTTTAAATAAAACTGAATGCATTTTAAGAATACTGAAAGAGGACATTGGTACAATTTGCCTGGAAGCTCATACACTATATTTTTTTCGATAAAACCCGAAATTTCGCTGGAGAAATGTCAGTATTGACAAAGCACGAGATCGTTTATTTAAGCTCTCTCCTACCTCACGACTTAGCCCAAGATAGGAATGAGTGAAGCTAGTCATGTAGCTGAAGAAAGACAGCAGTAGGATGAGGCGTGAAAAAGTAAGAATTTTGGCAAGACTTCTGCGAGATACTGGCGACCACAAATAAGGTTCGAAGACTACGCATGCTCTATGTTAGGTCGGTCGTTACTCTATGCTTCGTCTTGAGGCCAGACGACTCTTGAACAATCTCCGGCTATGAAGTAAGTGACTGAAACTTACATTCCAGGCAACACATACCAAATCGTTTATCATAATTTAGGAAATTAGGGTTCAGGCTGTCTTAGGTATTTTGGTCTATGCGCAGGTAGTTTGGACTAGAATATCATACAATCTGATCTTCGCAAAGGGATTGCATGACGAGGTGCCCGCAATGCGGCAATATTCCCAGGAAAGCTAATAGAGTAAAAGCAGACAAGAAAGGCGGTACATAATACATTATAACGATTAGGGGCAAATATACTAGAATACATTTCAGATTCCAAACAAGAGACAAACACAATTGCAGGACCCTCTTTGGCAGAGGTAGGATATTTCTGTCGGGTTACCAGCAATATACACCCAGTAGAGATGTACGATGCAGGTAAATCGACAAGCATTCTAAGTTATTGCATGCTTGAGGAATGAAAAGCTACTGCCACGTCGAAATTTAGGCTGCGCTGAAAGTGAGTATAATCAAAAGAAGTGAAACCGGAGATTATATGGAATTAGTATGTAATTCCCAAAATTCGGGTGTATTTGACACAACGTTTTTTTAAGAGCATTTATTATCTTTATTTTGAAATAGGCTCATCATGAAACCTTTAATGATGACAAGTTAAATTGCATGGTTAGTTTGTGACAAAAAATTTATCAAAACGAAACTAAATAATGTGAACAGCTAAGTAGTAGGCGCACATTTCAAAACAATGTTGCTGCGCGGCTGATAAATAAGGTATGATTTAAGGAACGTAGATACGGTGTGGTGAGTTTACCAGCCAGAGTTCTGTTGGATACGGGATGCAACTTTTTTGTAATCTACGTTCTTTGCTGCTGATTGTGTGTTTGTATCCAACTCCTTTTCGCCTGCATATATGTATAAATGAATGTGTGTATGTACACTTATTTATAGTTTTTGTCTCTATTTATTTATTTACTTATTTCCCTTTTAAGCAATGACTTTACCGTTTGGACGTGCAATGCTGCAGCCAATATGAAAATTTGTATAACTTTCCACGCAAATGTACACTACAACCACTTTCAGATGATTTTCTTCTCTGTAGCTACTGAAGCTGAGTCAAGTTAAGCATCGGTTTTCAGTAGTTATATAAATATAGATTTCGTGCCACTTTGACAACGCTGAGCCATGTCAAAGTCACTATCTGCTACGTTCCCTGACAAAGTAATATTTATGACTCTGGCGTACAAATTAGTTAGTCGGAATACTCTGATATAGAAACTATTTGTAATCCCATAAATACATTTGTAGAATACATCGTGGTCTTTGCTATAGAGTTTAGGAACGAACAGGAAGTTTGTGATAACTAAAGATGACTTAAAACCTGTTAAAACTTAATAGAGCGGCAGTAAACATTTTTTTATCGGTTTCTGCACAAGATGCTGTGATACTCCGCCAATGCCCTGTGAAATAGAGTCAAAGTAATTGTGGCGAAGTGTTTCAAGCACTTGAAAATGCGCTTTATTTTTAGCCTAGCGTTGATAGGTGAAAAAAAATTGTCAGAAATGCTCAGTTTCTTTTGGGATTGCGTTTGGTTTAGAAGTTCAATGGGAAAACCTTCAGTTTGAATCGATTTTCTTTATCACCACTAAGTAATATTTCACCTTTTTTTGAGGTTATGCTGACGCGTGTAACTGACAACTGGTAAGCTACCGGCATATTAAAAGTATGTGCTGCTAACATGGTGGAATGGCTAGTTGGGCGAAGTTGGTAACTTGTAACTTCCCAATTTGTAATTAGTTGCTTGCTCTACAGGGTTAGTTGATGTAAGCACATGAATGTATATATGTATATGTAATATGTATGTATATATAATATACGTTGGCGAAAGCTGAATGCAAGCATGCATTGTTTATGGGCTCGTAAATCCACTTGATGCATTAAATTGTAACTGTCGCCATTGCTGTTGTTTGTTGCACGCCGCTGTTGCTGCAACATATTTTCTTAATGAAAATTTTACGATATAAGTTTTTCTACTATTCACTTCCCCATTTCCCAGCCCATTGCATTTACTGCGCGATTGCCATGTAACAAATTAATTTCAAACATTCTCCCCATACTCCCTCCCAATACGAGTGTGTGGCTGTTAGCAGTGAGGAGCGCGCATTGCGCTCAGTAAAGATCCTGTGGCAGTGACAGTTTCGCAAGGCTCATGTCTCCACAAACGAATGGAATGATTGTGATTTTTTGACGCCACAAAAAAATATGGTGGCATGTGGCGCGACCATGACGTGGACACAAAATGAACGAATATGGATAGTGTGATGCAGCGAAGGCAGGATAATAGGTTGAGCGAGGGAGAGTAGAGGGTTGGGGCACTGATGGTATGATATGTACATATTTAAGTGTGGCAATATTTTTATCGCCGCTATTGCTGTTTTAATTTAATGATTACATTTTCCTCTCTTTGCATGAGGCGAGATATTAAAAAGAAATTACGACACATACACTTCGTTTGCAAGCATTATTACCACAACTGCCCGTTCTTTGCCGCCATTGCCCCTCCTTGGGCTGCACAACATTTGACCGATGAATGTGGTTGAGCGCGTTAAGCGACAGTTGGTCGGCCATGTGTGGCGAACATGATGTTCTCGATGGATTGGGAATTACGTCGTTAATCACATCATAAAATATCAATTCGTTGCTCGATGTAATTAAGGCGATTCTCCAACTAATTTCACATTAAAATGATCAAATATTTTTATGACTGAAGCATTTCATGCTGTCTGCAAAACGTACATATTATTCTCGTCTACAGCGATTATTGAAGCGAAAGGCGAATGGTAATAAAATAAATAAATTTAAATTAATTTCTTATTACTTAGCGCTTTGCAATCCACACAAGTGTAATTTTGTTTGAGAACTTCAATGTGAGGAGCTCGTCTCTTACATTTGTCTTTTTAGTAAAAGTGTCAAAATTGACAAGCGTCAGTGTTCGGAGGAATTGACTAAAAATTAAAATATAGAATTTAAAGTAATAACTACAACCACAGAAATGTAAATAGAGAAATTATACAATTCATTAGATACTTTAGAATTGAGTGCAGCGTCAATTCGCAAGTGGGCGCACTGTTGTCGTCCAAAGAAAAGCTTTTTCAGGTTCATCAGCTAAAGTAATACATTTTTATTTAAAGCAATCCCTAAAAGCAAATTTAAATGATATTATTAAATCAACAATAACTAAAGCAAATCATATTTAAAATCGAACATTTAAAAGTCAGTGTTTGCATATGTATGAAGAAAGAATCTGAAATGCAAGGTTCGAGTGTGGAGATCTCCTGAATCTAGGTGACATCGAATTGTGAACTAAAGTTATGCAAAGTACTCATGTGTGCATGAGTGAGGAGTAAGGTCGGGAAAGGCCAGTAACACATAAAACTTCTGTTAAAGAGTATTTGGAGTGAGGTTATTGCGGGGATCCATATCTTACATACTTACTTAATTGGCTCATCAATCGTCTAGGTGATTTTGGCCGAGCTCAGTAAGGCACGCCAGTTATTTCTACCTTCCGCTAACTGACACTAGTTGGAAATACCAAGCGTACCCAAGCCCCTTACCGCTCTATCTTTCCAATCAGCGGGTACCGCGTCGAATACTTTCAGGGCTGAAGCGCTTTCATCCATTCGAACGACATGACCTAGCCAGCGAAGCCGCTGGATCTTAATTCGCTGCACTGTATCTATGTTCTTATAAATCATCGTTCCATCGTATGTGGTACTCGCCATCGCAAAGTCGTAAAGGCCCAAAAATCTTTCGGATAATCTTTCTCTTGAACACTCCATCTGAGGCCTTTCAACTGATGTCTTCATCGTCCATTGTTCTGCGCCGTACAACAGGCCTAACGTTATGAGAGACTTATAGAGTGTGGCCGAGAGAAGACTTTACTGTTCAGTTGCTTACTCAGTCTGAAGCATCACTTGTTTGGCAAGAGAGATCCTCCGTTGTATTTCGAGACCGACATTATTATAAATGTAAATCGTGTTTTCTAAATAAACGAAGTCCTCTACTTTTTCGAAGTTATAACTGCCAACAGTGATGTTAAGATCCCAGCCGTGAATGTGCTGACTGACAATTTGATGACAGGAGGTACTTCATCTTGGCCTCGTTCACCTCCGGACCCATTCGATTCGCTTCTCTATCCAGAGATGGCGGAACATACTGCGCGGTTGTTTAGGTCAATGAAGTCGATGTCGTCGGCGTACGCCAGAAGTTGCTCAAGGATATTCCCAAGTAGTAAAAAATTGAAATCATGAAGCATTAAGTTCTTTTAAACAATCATCTAATTTTGAGTAGTTGTTAACCGTTGCTCCCATTTTCATTGCAAACAATCTAAAGTCTTTTATTTTAACAAAAGTATGTTCGATCTTGCTATTGAAATCTTCACGTCAAGCTCATAATTTTTATTCTTTTTTTTTGGAATGGTGCTTCTCGTTGAACGAAGTGGCAAGCAATTGATAGAACATTTGGTATAACAATGCACTTATTTCACATTTAAGTTTTCCTACATATATTATGCAGCAATTTAATGAAGTAGTTTTTTAAAGGATTCCACATCGCCATAAATATTGCCTCACAAGTCGATGACGTATAAAAAGTATACAGTCAACAAACATGAACGTGTTGAAAATCAATTTATACTTGTGCTTTTTCTAGTTTGCGCTCACAATTTATCTCAACCGCCAATACCAAGATAACTACTTATTTAAAATGGTACAATCAAAATTATCCTCTTGAAAGTCTCTTCAAAAATTGTAAATACTAATTTTTTTTAGTGCTTTTCAAGACATCGTATGTTGTTTAAGAGTGGAATCTTGGACCCCATCTTCCAAAATTATACTCAGATGTTAACTTTGCCAAACCCTAAAAAAATACGTCCTGGGAGCATTGACACCGTACCTAGAAATAAAGTTCCCTCAGGTACATTTCACAATTTAAAGTATTTCTAAAAGACATCGCCTTTTACATTTTTCGTCATACGTTCGGCATTTATAGAGGAGCCTTAAATAGGATGTAATCTTTAGTTTTTGCCACATCTGAAAGAAAAAATGTCTTTCTGAGACGACAACATCGATGGACCTCGAAATCTGACAACAATAAATGCCTAAGCTAAAACTAGAAATGTTAAGGTGTTTTAGATTTATATAAAGCTTTAGAAATATTTTAGTAAATGTTTTTATATTTGATACACAACAAAATGTATGTATGAATGAGAATAGTGTTTAGCTAAAATAAAAAACAATAATTGCGACGTCGACACCAAAGAGAATTTTTCACCAACAAAATTTTCCCTGAAGGGTGTTTATGTGCACAACAAAACAAAATTCATCCCAATGAATCTTCCTCTGCGTTTGGTGCCTTGAACTCATGACTTAAAGCATTTATTCTGGGGACGCAAAATGTTCAAGCCCAATTTTCATGCAAAAAGAAGGAAAGCACAAAAGCGAGCAACTTTTAATTAATGCTCTACAAAAAATTAGTTGGCAAAACGAGCACGAAGCGAATGCAACTACTACTTAGGCCAGGAGCAGGCGGAGGCCATAGAACTCCAATGACAGCGCGACAAATGACAAAAACTCAACAGACACATAATTCGTTCTTTTAGTTTATTATTATTTTTTTTTTTTTTTGTGAAACGCACTCCTTTGTTTTACTGACCCTTTTACTTTTCCTCTTCTTGCTCACACGCCTTACTTTAACAGCACAGCAAGGCTTTTCAGAACTTATATACATTTGAAGACTTCTTCTTGCCACTTCTGCTTGTCATGCCCCAGTAAGACAAAGTGCGAGATCCGAAAATAAAAAGTGAAAAGTGTAATCCGACGACACGTTCGCAATTTGAGGCTGAAACAGCAAAAGGTTAACACTTTTTGCCAGTAACTTCCCCTATATTTTTTTTGTTTTTTTTTTTGCTACCTTAACTCTACTTCACTTTGGTGCGAGTTGTTTGATAAAAAGTTTGAGCCAAATAAGCAACCAAGCTGCCAACAACCACTCAGAGTCACTTTGTGGCAGCCTCATGGTTCGAGGGGTTGGGCGGTGGCAATCACAAAAACGCACGCACACACTCGTATACAAATATACACATTCATATCGCAACTGCAGCCGAGCAGCGGCAAATAAAGATATGCCTAGTGTGTAACAATGATGGAACAATGAAAAGGATACTCAAAAATTAAGTACCGTTGACGCTGTCATTTTTGCCCTCTTTACTTCGATATAAATGTATAAACATACATACATATATATTATTTTTTCCTTTAAAATTAACGTTTGACTGTTTTGTGTTTCTTTCTCGTACTTTCATTCTGTGTGTGCGATTGTGTACGAATAAAATGTTGTCACTTCCCTGCAAAAAATGCGATGAGTCTTGGATGAGTCCGGGAATAGTCGCAAGGGAACATGCGTCTAAAGCAATTTCTGATCTCTTTACATGGAATGAACACTGTTCCCTTTTGTTCGAGCATGTCCTATGAAGAGACTAATTGACCCCTTCTATATTCGAATGGGTATAAATGAGGACCAGTCTATTTATAAAAATAAAAATAAAAATCTTTGCTTTGACTTAGAATCGAACGAGCGTCCCGAGGGTTGCTAAGCGAATGCTCTCTCCTTACATGCCAACGACGTGTATGAAATTTTATTGCCTAAGTGCTTGCATATACCAATGCATCGTTTATCATACCCGAGAGCGATGAATACAAAAATAAAAAAAAAATGGTCGGAAATTGTTAATTTTCAACAAATGTAGCCAAATTTTTGGAATGCATAAATATTTTTTTGCTGGTTTCTTGAAATAAAGAAGTCTGTCAAATTTCAATGAGTGCTTGCAGATATTAGCGCGTATTTATTTACAGATCGTGGGTTTACAAACTTTTTTATTTTTATAAAGTTGTTTTTATTAAATGTTTTAAGCCTTTAATTGTAAATTGATGAAAATAGAATTGTCGTGAGATCAAGAGTCTCAGTGATGACTTCATCAGCATGAAAGCTTTACTTTGCTATGTATAATACCCCTTTTGTCGATGGCAATTACATCGCAAAATGCACCGAAACTATACAGTTTCATAACAGTAGTATCGCTTAGGAACTAAATAATTTGGAAAATATAAGAAAATATCTATGATTATCAGTTCTAACTAGCACCATAAAGGGAACTATGTTTAGGTAAATGTAGGAATGCTTTGTCTAATTTTGCCATAAATAGCAATAAAATATGAAATTTATTCTGCATTGGGAACAATTGTATTAAAAGTGTTTCAAATTAAGTTTATTTAAACCTATAAATATAGTTATTGTGTACTCAAACATATTTGCTATTCATACTTACTTACATCTAAAAAAAATACTAAAAACGTAGTAACTCTGTAAGTGTGTGTCCATTTGATTGTCGCAACGTTTACAGTCTTCATATGTATATAAATTTGGTTATAGAAAATTTCAGAAAGAATTCATTGCAAATATACGCGGTGACAGGCATCTGACGAAAAAGTATTTCCTTTCGCAATGGTTTCCGTCCATTAGAATATCATAAATTATATTAAATGCCAATTGAAAAAATATCTAGACTGGTCAGCTGGTCGTTGTACTCTCGACTACGAAAAACAAGGTCCAAGTCGCATCAAACAAAGACCGACAATTGAGAGTGCATTTTTACAAAAAATTGGCTAAAAAATTTAATTTGAAAAAAATTTATATAACATAAGCTTAATACTTTTGTATTAAAATATTTTTATGAAAATTTTCAATTAACTTCACACAATTTTTGTTTATTCCATTAAATTTCAGTCGATTGTTTTTTTTTTTTTAAATATTATTTAATTTTTCAAACAGCTGGCAACTATTTTCAAAAATAACTAGTTTTACTGCAACTGCATAAAAATATTTATTAATGTGTTTATATTTTTTTTATCGAATGGCAACTCTTCTCGTATTCATTTTCCTTAAAAAGCCTCATTTAACTTTAAAACTAATTTAAATTTAGTCTTGTAGTAACAACTCTCTTCAAAAATATCTCAATATTTAGTTTCTTAATTCCTTTAAATTTTACTTTTTTAATATATCACATACATCTGGCCAAATTTCATTTAAATAATTCATTTAAAATCTCAAATGGGTGGCATTTTTTTTTTTTTGAAAGAAGTATTAGAAAATGAGTCTTATGTTTGGCATACATTTGGTATTATGTGAACATAACTTATTAATTCAAGTTAAAATTTTTTGTTATTGTTGCTTACGACATGGTGTGTTAAGATGTATTCTTTAACGGAATTGCATCATCCTATCAAATTTGCTTATGTTAACGCGTTATGCCACATTCGGTGCGTCATACTTCGTTTTAAATAATTTGTGATTAGTGTACGTGCCATAATTAAAATATATACTCGTATATCTGTATGTATTTTATTTTGCTGTCCTGTTGAATAGAATTCCAATTATGCGTAGTGTATTAAATTATAATTTATAAAGCTCTTGTAAAAATAAAATTGTGTCTGCTTTAGAAGATAGAAAAAAAAATTAGCCAACCCGTTTTGGCGCTAATTGAAAGTAATTGTACAAATGCATCTCAAAAACTCTTTTGCAGAGGAAAGCATCTGCAAGTCTTCTCATTTATCAAATGCCTCTTAAGGCTACAAACGTGTCATTCAGAGTTTCTACAATAAGGTTTGATTTTTAATGAAAATTCAACGAATCCGTCTTCCATGGTAATTTAGCTCCCATATTTTATCAACCAATTATAGTGTGCTGCACAAAGCAAATACGGTGATTAATTGAGCGATGTGATGTGGCGAAACATCAGTAACTCCTCAAATTAGCGCCACATTCAAAAAGCTTTTTACATCCATTACCCGACTTCCACTTCGTTTGCAGCCATAAAATGTCACTTTGCTATTGACACATTTTAAACACTTTTATGCCAACAACAATCAGGCAAGCGCCCAGCGAACGCATTTATCAAATGTTGAAAAATATTTTTCCTACAATTCCGGGCGTCAAGTACTTTGTTGAACACATAGCACACGAACCCACACATGCCTTGCCTTGCTATTGTAAATACCAGAAGTACATTTTTACTTAGCTACATGTACATATACATATGTGTGTGTGGGTGTGCTTGTAGCTTTTGTGTTTATGTGGTAAAGTGTGTGTATTTGTTAAACCGCCATTTTTATTGGTTCATTTCATTGAAATGCTTATGCGAAAATTTTCCCTCTTTTGTTGAAACATTTTTATGGCATTCACATTCGAATATTACTCTTCCGAAATAAATACATTCACAATAACGACACACACAAACGCACTTACATGCATACATGCGAGTATATAGTATGTTTTTATAACGAAAAAGGAACCTGTAATCGTTCATAATCTGAAGGATTTATATATGTATGTACGCCACTGGCGGTCTCTCTCTCGTTGACGATCAACACAAATCGTAATAAATATTATTGTATTTTCACATGACTACCTCGACAATTTGCGCACATAATTGATGTACAGATGTATTTATGTATATAAATTCAACTACACATATAATTTGCAAAGCTTTCAAAGTTGTATCAAGTTCTTAATGTTATCAAACCGATTTATATTTGCTTAACGCGACCAAACCGCCGGTAAATTAAATATTTTAAATTTTACTCCTGAAAAGCTGGTTTAGCATGCCATACTTAGTTTAATTTTAAAACATGAAATAACGCTAGATTTAGTCGATACTTTTTCTGTGCCTTAAATATAATCGGTCGTTAATATAGAAAATAAAAAAAATTGTTACCCGCTGTGCCAACAAATATTTGCTAGCATATTTCTTCCAAACTAATTATTAAACATTATTAATTATACATATACTTTACACAATTTATTATCGCAATACCTATTACCATACAGTTTCGAAACGTTTGATCAAGAAATTAGACAATTTATAGTTGCATTGGTAAAATTAAGGTATCTTCACATAGATGGTTACTAACTATCTTGACATGCGGTGTTTTACTTGAAATTACGACTTGTATGCGGGTGAATTAATTTTTGCGTTTTTTTTATTAACTTCTGCGTATTATTAGCTTATTGGAATCGTTATTTTTTTATTTCGATCAACATTTGGTAGTTATTAGCACAAGTGACAACAGAGAAAAAATGTAGAAGCATTTATAAAACGTTATGCTTAAAAAATGTAACTAAGCTTTATGTTACTAACCCCTCGTTCACCTACCTTGTCAAATCTATTTTAGAATATAAAGCTCTTTAAAAATTCAAAACTTAATTTGCTAAATAGCACAGAGAAATATGGAGAGTTCTGTTTGTGAAAATCTGATGGACCGCGTAAGGAAAGTAAATTTCACAGCAGGTTTTAATTTTTACTGGCGCCAGTCTTTGATTTTATAAGCTTAAGGTAAAGACTTTAAACATTCCTCACCAGTAATGAATTGGTAAGAAGAAGAAAAAAGAGAATATAATAATCATAATGTGTGGACGCTGTTGTGGAGTGGGTAGCGTTGCATGCTATTACTCGATATGCCACTGGGTTGGAGGTTTGAATCTCAGCCAGGGCAAGTAAAAAATCGAAATCATAGAAAAAGTTTGTTTCTTTTAATAGCGGTCACCCCACGGCAGGCAATGGCAAAGCTCCGAGGGTAATTCTGCCATAAAAAAGCTTCCCAAAAAATATAACTGACGTTCGGAGTCGGCACAAAATTGTAGGTCCCTCCATTTGTCAAATAGTGGCACAATTGCCATGGCTTTGTAGGAACGGAATCACGGTACTTGAAAACAGTATGGTATTCGGGATAAATAAAGGTTATATCAGAATGCAAGCACCAACGTCACTACTTGAAACGTATTGTACATTCCAGCTAGTAAAATGGATCGGAACCTGGCTATCTTGATTTCAATCCGGCTATAAAACCAGCAACGCAAGAAGCGATATACTGTTTATAACTCGTATATTCCATCCCTTCAAGGCAGTTGCGCTCCGAAACTCGGCCTGTCTATCAGACCGAAAGGAATGTCTGTCACTTTGACAGCCTCAGAAGAATCAGTTTCCAGCAAGGTTTCAGAGGACCAGCAAAAAGTGGATAAAGTTTTTTTCTTGCACATTTACTAAATAGATCGATTAGCCTATCACTGCAACAACAAAAATAAAAATATTTTTAGGGAGTTGAAATAAATCCTATAACATTTTGCAATGCTTCCTTTATTCCCTCTTTCACTGAAGTGCAAACTTCTCGCATAAACCGCCTACCGACCAAACAGTTGACGGCAAGGACGGGCTGTTTAGGTTACTCCCAGAGTCCTTCAAAAGCCCGGCTAAAACTAAATAGTTAGATTGACATATCCATACATATCATACTCTAAGATCAAAGACTTTTCATAATGCTTGAGAAGTAATTTCTTTTAAAAGTAAGCTAATATATATACTTGTACTGCTTTGGAAGGCTGTTTGACAGGCCGAGTAAATACTTCCGTAAGCTGCTTACCAAAAGCTAAACCAACAAATCCGCCATTAACGTTAAGCAAACACTTGCAAAATTCATCACCGCAAACAAATGCAAAGGAGTTGCACTGATTTCTCACACACATCTGTATGCAAAAACGAAAAAAATAATAAACAATCTCAATGCTGTACAAATGCGGAGCAGCTTCTTCAATTCTATACAATAAACCGCACAAGCTTAACATGGACAGCGACAGCCTTGACACGAAGATTGGACAGTGCGGCGGGCAGAGATGGACATAAGAAGCTTTTCTTAGGACACTTTTAGCTTGTGCACGCACCACTCTCGGCTAATCCGGGCCGAGGCGTTTGTCTTGTTTTTTTTTTCGTTCTTTGTATGTTTTCGTGTTGGCTGCATTGGTGATCAGCAAAGCAGGTAAGAGTCAAGAGCCAACAACAAAAACTAGCATTCACTTTGGCCGAGCAAATTCGCATTTGGCCCCGAACAAATCTCTGCAAATGTTAAAAAAAAAAGTAGCTGTAGCGAAGCAAAAACGTTCAGCGCCGCGAAGTTGGGTGCGGTAGCATTGCCAGTGTTGCATTTTAAATGAGAGTCATTGCAGCGACTCAAGTGCTTACCTGAGCAGTGCATTTTTGCATTCAGGCACCGCCACCCCTCTACAAAAGCCTGGCGCCATCAACTGAAATGCAACGACTTTTTTTCAACAACAAATAACTATGCATTGCACAAACGCCCTGCACAGAGCGCACAGTGAAAGGCCATAAAAAGCGAATGTTTAATTCATCAGTAGCACTCGCGCAGTTGACTTTCCTATTTCTTTGCTATCCGCTTTCTGCTATCTGCTATATCCACTAGCTCCGTTCAGTGAGCGGATTCTGTCCCTGTCAACTACCGCTACACCGACATTCCATCTACTTTGCCTGAAGCGTTACTCGTTTACAGAAAAAAAAAATTGACTTTGCTAGCGACTTACTTAACATATCATTAAGGACATAAAAGGACCAGGAGTCAATGGGCGGACAAGAGGCGACGCAACGGAGGTTACAGCATTTGCGATGTTTACAAACATGAGGACGGCGATTATGCGAACTGCGTATGTGTAGTTGTGTGCAAAAACATAGCAGCGCTGTACTCCGATACATTATAGTATTAAATTAAAAAAAAAAAACTAGGTAAAACTGAATACCAAGCTTTTTGTAAATCTAAAACGAAATTAATATCGAAAATGAAATTAATCTCGTTTTCAAAAAAAAATTCAAATTTATATCTCAGTTACGTAGCACCTTCAATTTGATGGTGTTGAGGGATGTCTCGCACGGTTTATGGAAAAGCGCAGCACCACCTAAAAGAAAATCAAATAAATCAACCGTTGTTACTAGCCGGTTACTAGCTGCACAACATTAAAATCAAATTAGAAAGTATAACCTTCTTATGCTCAGTAGTCTTCATTAGGAATTTTCATTGAAAAAATAATAATAATAATAAACTTCCACGACAACAGTTGCAGACATTTTTTAGTAACTTCCTAAAAATCAGTTATAAAGATTTATGGTTGATAAAAGCATAACAATTACATATGACAGACTCCCGGACCGCCCACCAAAAACTGATCATCTCCTGGCCTGTGGGCTACGAATGTATCATACATATTTAATTTTATATTTGGCAAGTAAACCGCATTTAATTTACGTACATTTACTTCAGTTTTGTATTGGCGTTCAAGCCAATTGGTCGAAAATTCGAAAAAGCTGGCCAAAAGTCCAAATAGTTTTTAAATATGTCTCAGAGCGGGCATTGGTGAGTCAATTTCTAGAATTTTTAATGCAGTCGCCCACATGTATTGTTTGCTACAGCTGTTTGAAGTTGACACTGCTAGGCTAGTCGTTGCCAAGCGTATTTTACATTATAACATCATTTTTGAAATCAGCGACCTCAAAAACCCCTAACACTCAATTTCATCTCTTAAAACCATTTTTTTCCGAAAATCCGTCCGCCATTTGGTGTCAGCCATTTGGAATTTTTACATTCTGACGCCATTTTTGAAATTAGCTAACCAAAAACCTTAAAGATATCTGCACTTTACGGTAAATAATGTTGGAGCTACGTTTCACTCAGAATTTTCCGATTTCAGACCACTGTGAGTTGATGCAAAAAAAACATTGTACGAAGTACATGTCGTCCCATATATGCATTTCGGGTAAATGCTATTCAGCTGATGAAAATTTAAATATGTTTGTCCTTTTTTTTTACTCAATTTTCTGATTGAAATTGAACTAGTACGAAAAAGCCCAGACTTTTACCAAATACAAAACGATTTATTCATGCCTTATTTTGTTTGACAATATTGACTTGTAAATGACTTGTATACCGACTTAAACTTTTTATTAGCCAATCTAAAACTGCTAAACAAAAATTTGTAAAATTTTAAATTAAACTTAATTTATGAATTTACTTTATTTAACTCCCCTCTTTAACCCCATACTAGTGGTTTTGGTCCACAATTGGAACTAGTAGCAGACTGATATGTTTGGTCCATAATTAGACAAGTATTGTTTTGTATATTTTGTACTAGTATGAGACTGGTTCATTTCAGATACATATCTGACAATTGCCATCTCGCAGGACATCCCCATGTTATAGATGCCAGTTGCTTATATGGAAAAAATACAGTTCCTTGACTACAACTCTTTCAGTAGCACTTCAGAAAGCATCACTTGAACTTCAGAATCCGTAAAATGTACTTTGGAATTGTCAATTGTACTTCAGAAAACGTAAGATAAACTTTAGAATAGTCAATTGTACTTCGGAAAACATAAATTGAAGTTCAGAATAGTTAATTGTACTTCGGAAAACGTTAAAAGTTTTTAATAATATGTAGTCAATTGTACTTTAGTAACCGTAAAATGTATTTTCGAAACTGTAAAATGTAATTCATAAAATGAAAATTGTACTTCAGAAAATGTAAATCGTAATCAATATCTTCGAATAATGCCCAAGACGAGTCAGCGTTAAAATTAGTGATTGCACTTTCTAAACGGGAGTGCTACGGAGCGTTATGGCAGACAACGACCAAGTCCAACAAGTTGTTTGCCGAATCTATTCACTTCTGAAGCACAATATGAATCCACTGACATGCGTCCCAAGCTTGATTTAGTAATTATCTGGGTAACTTGTTTGTTTCTTAAGACAATTAACTTCTGGAGTGATGCAGGAAATCACTAAGCGTCGCCGCTCCCTAGCTACTTTATATTAATATTACCTGTTCAGGTAAAGCAACACTCTTTCGTCTGGGGCCATATTCGCCGATGTTAATTCCAATCGAGAACATTTAGTCCAAAATTAAAACTTATGTAAAGGCACATAAAGGTATTCATTTGGTCCTGGCGCCGCTCTTGTATTTGGAGCGACTTATTGACGAAGCAAAAGCGACAGTTGTCAGTGGAGATTATGGCCGATCCATTCAACATTCTTCCATTTTTCATTCTGATATTCTTTCCTTATTGGATGTGCCTTAACTGCTTCTATGTACTTGTAATTTGAAATATGTATATATTAAAAAAGTAGGTACTGGAATATTAAAAATCATTACTGAAGTACTAATTACATTTTATGAAGTAAATTTTACAGTTTGCGAAGTACATTTTATAAATTCGAAAGTACAATTTACAGTTTCTGAAATACATTTTACGGTTACCTACTGAAGTACAAATTACATTTTCTGAAGTACATTTTACAGTTTATGAAGTACAGTTATTCTGAATTACTTTCTACGTTTTCCGAAGTACAACAAACTACTCTGAAGTTCAATTCAAAGGTTTAGTTCGGCTTGCAATGCATATAAGCTGTGAAAAAGTTTTCTATTATTTAGTACATTTGACTGCAAGGTCATAATGGCGTTCCATACATAATTTTAACATGTGTAAATTGTTAATCCAAGTTCAAGTGGTTAAATCTTTGTTGTAAATTTGATTAATGCATGCAGATTTCATTATATGGATTTTGTTCGAAAAAACTAACAACCTTTTAAATAAACAAAAAAAATAAAATGAAAGAACTGCCACCAAAAAAATTTGATATCGTACTCGCTCAATTAAACTTATTTTATAAATTTTATTTTTGATATTAAGTTGTGTTTAAAATTTAATAGTAGGTTTCTATGGAGTTTGTTAATGAATTTTCTATATTTTACTTTAAAAATAATTGAATTAAAAAAAAGTTTCCTATTTCCAATATTTTTTATATACATCTACTATTTTAAGGCACATGGGTGTAACTGAGTGAGTATGTTTGGAGAACATTAACTCATTTAAATGCCAACGCATTCACATTCAAGGCAGCAAAACACCGACACACGCATATGCAATCACACGTACATTTATTAATAGAATACATTATAAGAGTACATATGTACACATGTAAAGGGTGTTTTTTTTACAGGTTTGTTTTTCGAATAGAGATAAAACTGGCATTTTGTGGTCAAATCTGCCAACTCTAATGTCATTTATGTTCAGTTTGGTTTGCCATTTCATCATGAACAGGTTGACAAAAGAACAACGCTTGCAAATCGTGCAAATTTATTTCGAAAATTTTCATCGCAAAATTTTGTTCAGTGATGAGGCTCATTTTTGGTTGAATGGCTACGTCAACAAGCAAAATTGCCGCATTTGGAGTGAAGAGAATCCACATGAGACCCTTGAAACGCCATTACATCCACAAAAACTGACTGTTTGGTGTGCTCTATGGGCTGGTGGAGTCATTGGGCCATACTTCTTCCGCAATAATGCTGGAGAGGCAGTTACCGTTAATGGAGACCGGTATAGAGCCATGATAACCGACTATTTTGTTCCCGAATTGGATGGCATGAATGTGGATGAGTTGTGGTTCCAACAAGACGGCGCTACATGCCACACAGCGCACGTCACAATCGATTTATTGAAGGAAACATTCGCTGAGCGCATAATTTCGCGGAATGAACCTGTCAATTGGCCACCAAGATCGTGTGATTTGACACCATTGGATTATTTTCTTTGGGGATATGTGAAGTCGCTCGTCTACACCAACAAACCAGAAACGTTAGGGGAATTGGAAGCCAACATTCGTGGCGTTATTGCCGACATACGGCCCCATGTGCTCGAAAAAGTGGTTGAAAATTGGACCTGTAGAATTGGCTTTATTCGAGCCAGCCGCGGCGGCCACATGCCCGAAATCATATTTAAACATTAATGGCATAAAATTATCCTTCCAATAAAGCCAAATTGATGGACCTTAAAACGATTTTCTTGTGTTTTATTTCAATTCGAAGTTCTATACCCCTAAAAAAAACACCCGTTACATATGTATGTATACACTCGTACATACATGCTTGTCGATGGCAAAGTGATATGCATAGCAACAATGTCAAAGACTGTTGCACGCGGCCACCCTCAATGTCGCTTTTCATACGTTGATGTGTGTTTTGATGTGAGGGCGAGTGATCGTCATTATCATTGGACTGCTGATGCCACTACATGCAAATTTTCCAGCAGTGCATTGCAAATCAGGCCGACCGAAATAGTCGACATCCAATTTGACAACGCGAAAAGTGGGGATGGCTGGCAGGACTGCGCTGAGACGGTACGATGAAGACATTGTCAATGTAGATGATGGACAAGGCGACAGTAAAAGTAATTACAACTAAAAAGTTGTTGTCGCTGATGATGTTGCTAAATGATGAATGAGTTAGAGCGCAAAAAAAAAAAAAATCGCGACAACGCATCTAAACGGGACAAAGGGAACACGGCAAGCACATTTAAATAAATGAGATGCAACACGCATCTCTGTATGTAAATAATGACATCGCACGCATCTGATTATGCCTTCCAACATTTTTATATAAGCTAAGCATTCTTTAGTACATTTCGCGCACTTTTTTTTTACTTTAGGACGACCTCACCAAGTGGACTGCGGTCTGGCTCTTGTGATCAAATTCTAAAACACTGAAGAAGTTTATATAAATTTGTGCGTTTGTAGTAAATATCCTAGCATGAGTCGCTTTTTAGCAGCAAACCATATAAATATTTTTAGCTTCTTTCTATAAGACAAATCTGCTTTGTGACTTCAGCAAAAACATTATATCAGCTTGGCAATTGTATTAAGCTCGATGCCAGTTAATTATTATAAATATGCCAACAATTTCTTTAGTCATAAATTTATAATTTTAAGTCTTATAAAATAAAAGTCTTTTCATAATAAATATCAACGAGACAACCCTTTGAATGTTTTCAAACTCTTATATTTCGTGATTTGTATTACAAAAGTATTTTCATGAAAATTATGAGTGACAAAGTAATGTACAAATCATAATTGCGGTTCGCGTTCATTACTATTTCTAGGCTAGCTCAGAACTTTCTTGGGCTGAGTCCGAGACTAGTTCGGGACCATTGAGTGACTGGTCTCAAAAAAAAAAAAAAAAAAATTACCTCTTAAAATTAATAGTTTGATTTTTTCAACTCGTAATTCATACACTTTTTTTCATTTGTGTTTTTTCGAGGCTTCGCTTTATAAGCAAATTTTCAAAGATATAAAAAAATAATTTAAAATTATGATTCTATTAAATTTATGCGTATATTTTGTTAGAAGTAAACAAGTTTCTTTTTAACAGATTAAATTATTTCAATATTTATTGAACCGCTCGAACATCTGTTGTATTCAGTACTGGCAATAATATTCTAGGTTAATACAAGTTTTGTGAGTATTAAATTAATTTATTTCGGAAACATGGTTAATTCTATTCTTGGCCTAAAAAATGTAATGCAAAAATTCTGCATATTTTCTTTGCTTATCCACATGTTACTTATACGCCAAGATAAACGGCGTAATTGTCTTACAACTCTAGATTATAATAAACAAAAATGTTTACAATATTCATTTGCTAATTTTTGTAAGTTAATTGTGTTCAAGAAAACTAATGTCAAATTATCTCGCTGATAATTATTATGGAAACACTTTTATTAAGTATACATATATGCACATAGGTCTCAAAATAAAAGTTAACCCTTCTGATGGGTTAAACAATTATTAACAAAATAAGATTTAAAAAAACTCAACCATTAAATAATTATTATTATCGGTATCTGCTTTCTATACGGACTTCTCCAGGACGAGCTTGCCTCTGAAGGGAATGCTCAGTAACTTCATTCGTTATGGAAACCTTCCAATAGTTTTTCGATCGGAAGTCGTAGTGATATTCAAGGTGGCTGACTGGATAGTTAGCATATGGTAACGAGAATACATACATACATACTTTACTGAAGCCTACAGTGATAGCCGAATTGCTCAAAAGGAGCCAACTATTGGACAAAGAAATTCAGAAATTGCCAGGTGCACCAGTGAACTTTTGAAGAGGACACATAAGGATCGTAAAACTGATTATTTCTTCTCAAGTCAATCTGTATTGGAGACAAGCATAGTGCAGAGCATTTTCAGCGCTTTCTAGATTGAGAATGAGTGTATATGAATTAGAAAATTTATGGAGCGTGCTTCAGCTTTTATTTGGTGCTCTTTGCACAATAATCTTAAACTAGAGAAGGTATTCGTGGGCCGATATCCAAGGTCTGTTACGACGTGAGTGTATTTTCGGAATGACGACGCCATTATCGTTAAAATTGCAATTGAACCTAGCAACGATTTAACTATTAAATAAAGCAAAATATTTTATTATTTTTATTTGCAATTTATAAACACACTTTCTTAATTTAAAATGACAAAAGTAAAATTGTGCAAATTATTTTGAAAAACTATTTAAAATACGATGTTTATTAAGACGTTTTGCAACTTTTCTAAATATATACATTTAAGGCGAGTAATATAAAAGTATTTTCCAGCGCAGTTGGACACCTTTTTTTAGAATATTTTCGAAAATTGTTTTCTAAAAGTCTGTGCAAAATAATTGTTTTTTCCAAATCCCTAATCAATGATCGGCAAAAAAATAGCCTGTTTAAAATTTTACTCATGTCATAATGTTTCTATTCGCTATATTGGATCTACCATGTTTAGTTTTTAAAATCTGATTTCAGAGAGTACCATTTATTTGGTGTTACCATCTTCATTTGGTACTTTTGATTAACTAAAAAAAAATTTTGTTTTCTCATCCTCATATGAAAATTTTTAACTCTCTAAATCCTTGCATATAGAAATAAGTATTTATGTTTACCATGAAATAGGGGATGTTATGATAAAGATTTAAACAACAGCTCATCGTTTGTCATCACTAGATTGCAAGGCTTAAAGAATATATTATCATGGCAAACTCAAAGAGCGAGTATGTCTGCACTGTTAAAGCATCACAAAATGAATAATGCATGAAATCATTAGCTACCAGTGATGGGAATGATCATTAATATTTCCATCTACCTTACGCATTATTAATGGTTAAATCTGTTCGAAAATTTGTTAACAATTAATTATGTTGATTGGCTGCAGGAAAAGTGTAAGATGAGTGGAATGAATCACGAATATTTGAGTAAGATGCCACGCTCAAAAAAGAAGCAGTGCCAAAACAAAGTAAAGTACAGAAGCTGCTGAGATTTCGAAAAATACTTTCATATATTTACTTGCAACACTGCGATGTAAAGTTCAAAAGTAAAGAAGATACCAAGAGGAGTCATAACTTACTCAAAGGTCATCAATTTTATTTTCTTGCACCTTTTTACGCAAATCATTGGACATGCACCGCTAAATAAATCAAAGAGTGGGAGTAGATACATTTTTTTTTACACGCTGAGTTCAGTATGGCATTGCCGAGCTAGAGACGGTTACAAGTGCAATGGCGCCCACGACGAACACGCAGAAAACTTGTTTTCTTTTTCTCAGATGAAAGTCGTTGAACAAAAAAAATTTCCCAATGGATATTGGTTTCGTTTTCATTTAAGAATTATGCTATTTTTTTTTTTCTTTTTTTTATGTCCTCTCATAATTACTGAATAATACTAGTTTACAAGAAAAATGTACCTCAATAAAACAGTAACTTCTAGGCTAATTTGGGGTCGCTGAATCCGAAAATAACACTCATTTATTTTTCTTAAGAAGCGTTTGCGAAATTTTTGCAAAGAACATGTTTTTTACCAAGGCAGATTGATTTCACTAACCTTTTATGTATATCAATTTAAAGGTAATGACTTCCTATTTACAACGATATAAAAAGAGGCAATTTTTCAAGCTTTTTTGAAAATTTTTAAATTTCATTGTTATTTTTCTAGTTTAAAAAATTTTATTTTCATAAACTTTTATACCCAGGACCACAATCTTATCAGGAAAATATAAATTATAAATTTGCTCAAATCGGACGAAAACTGAGAAAGTTATGATGTGTCAAGTGATTGCAGTCAATTTTTATTTTTCAATTTATCTCAATTATTTTTAGCTGTTACAAACAACCATCTGTGAACAAAGTTTATACTCGTATACTACATATACGCTTGTGTACAAGTACGTTTGGGTATAAAATAGCAAAAAAAACGTGAAAAACTAAAATTGACTGCAATCACTTGACACGTCATTACTTTCTCAGTTTTCGTCCGATTTGAGCAAATTTATACTTTATAGTTTCCTGATAATCGATTACTGGGTATAAAAAAACAATTTTTAAAACTACAAAAATAACAATGAAATTGAAAAATTTTCAGAAAAGCTTGAAACTTGCTTTTTTTAGGATATTAACGTCTGTTACACAAATAATACCAATTTAATGGGCACATATGATATATCGTTTTAAAGAGGAAGTCATTACCTTTAAATTGATAGACATAAAAGGTTAGTGAAATCAATCTGCCTAGTTAGTTTTGACAATATCCAAAAAAAAAATGCAAGAAAACATGTTTTTTGCCAAAATTTTGCAAACGCTTCTTACCGACACCAAATTAGCCTAGAAACTTTTGTTTTATCGAGTTACATTCACCAAAGTCAAAATCTGTAGTTTTCAGTGTAATATACTACTTACATACATACACGCACAATTTTAAGTAAATTATACTCTTTGTATACTAGAATAAAATAAAAAGTTTCTATCAACCCAACCGTTTTAAGAAACTTTAAAAAACAAAACTCAATAAACCAACGATCACCAAAGACAGCCCGAACTTTTATTAAAACTCAATCAAAAACATATTATATATTGCTTTGTTATTGTAAAGATTTAATTAATTGCCAATATTTATTGGACTTAACGAACGTCGACCATAAGTGTACCACTTATATTAGGAGAAATCATGAAACCTAAACCTAATCAATGTGTTTGAATACATTAAAAAAAAGCCAATGAATGGACAGTGGATACAGCTAAATATATTATCAACAAATTTGTATGAGCCCAGCGGAGCATATCAATCGTGTATATGTACATATATGTATCTGTATAATACCTAAGTAGGTTGTAGAAAAACACAACCTTTTCACAAAACAAAAATAATAAAAAAAAACATAAGAAAACCATACCTCAACCATACCAATTTATGCGTTTGTTTCTTGGTCCGCTCTTGTCAGCAGGCGCTCATTGAAATGGTGTTGATGAATAAAATTGATAAATTTCTAATTCGCGCCCTGACGGCGTTTTGACTGACGAAGGAAGTCAGTCGTGCAGTAATGCAGCTTCCACACCATTTGCGATTCCTCTCTCACTCTCTAAGGTATTTGGGGCGCCAGTTATTGCAGATGAGGATGAGAAGTAAACAAGGAGTGTTCTTCCGTCGTCGCTTCAATTCCAGATGAGGTAATAAAGAGTGCAATGGGCCAACTCAAAGGTATGTATTTACATATGTACATATTTGGATGCACTCATAACCCATTCTAGCTCTTCGATAGATACATGCAGCGGTATATACATACCAATACGCATATGTTTATATGTAATCGCATAAATATGTAACATATGTATGTATCATATGTTTTGTGTAGTTGTTTGCGCAGTGACCCTGCAGACCAATCAACTATACACTTCGGAACTGTGAGGTCGTGCCTTTTATGAAACTGTTTCCTTTTTTTCAATTTCGTTGTATGTCTAGAATTCAATTCTCAAATAAAAATTATATATGGACTCTCCAGTTTTAGAGCACGGTGCTAAACTGTAGTAGTCTTAAACTTTCGGACGAGGCAAGTATCTCGGTATTATGTTAGGCAAGAAACTTGAATGGAAGCGGAATACCGTGAAAATATGCATAAGCTCCAGCGCTGTCAAATAGAGGTTTGACTGTAAAAAAACTCCATTACCAAAAGTTCATTTCAATTTTTTATTTATCAAATATAGGTTGAAAATCCATATTCCTTCTGACCAGCTTACTTCTAAAGAACCCATTACTCTCCGCTTTTCCACTCAAAAGCCCCATTAAGCTACTAGAAGCCTTTTGATAGTCAGGCTGCAATTAAATCACTCAATTACGGGATTCACAAAGTCAAGTCTTGAAATTTAAAAAATTCCAAAAAATTGTATGACTACAACTGAACGACTTTTTACGACATCTTCTGAATCCCCTCAATGAATGCGAAATGAGATTAAGGTTATAGAGCTCAAAATGATCCTCAAAAAGCTTACAACTAAAATGATCTGATGTTTGAAGTCAACATAAAACTTTTTCCGATGATATAAAGTTCTTAACTCATATATACTGACTATAGAATGGTTAATTTATTGATAAAATAATTTTTGCGAACCCACGGAAATATTATTTAACAGGGAAAATGGCCAAATTTGAAATAAGTTGTTTAAAGAAAATGCCACTTGTATATAAATTAAACATTTGATTTGACTATAATCATATCAAAAACATATATAATTTTTTGCTTTCGGAAATATGCAATAGGATTCCCTATACATTATCCTATCGCACGTTAACAGTTTAAAACTTTCAATACTCCTACTCTTATTTAGCAAGGCGAGTTCTGAAATGACCCGGGCCTTGAACCGAAAAATTGACATTTTTGAGCCAAAACGTTTTCATAATAAATATTTGATTTTGAGCTAAAAGCCTGTTTTAAAACTGCTATTTCGGCGGTTGCCAGATCATCTTTTTAGATTTATTCTTTCAAAACTTCCGTGGAATTTCTCTTATAAATTGTTACTAGTCTTGGGCATATGACAATATTAACTGTTTCAACGCCAGTTTGATTTGAAAGTACCAAAACCGAACTGAAAAACAATTCACAAAATGATTTCGGTTCGAAATGAAAATCCAAATTCATTTAGAATTCAATAAAAAAATTGTTATTTTGTCATTATTAAATATCTTAAAGTTTGCAATCCATAAAAATAATAAATTCTTGTATTTAATCCATGATAAACTGGTGTGCTTGATTCACCTTTTTTACTTTTTTCTTAAGAACAATTATAATCTTTATTTTGAAATAAAAAAAAATAACCGGCCGATTTTTTATTGTAAATAGTTAAGCGCCGCTTTTCAGAATACAAATAAATATATATAAATATTTTTTTAGATTTGAGCTTAAGGTAATGTTCAGAAATCAAAAATATTTATTGAGCAATGTTTTTTGTTAAAAAAAACTCAAATTTTTTGTGAATTGTTTTATTTTTTTAATCAAAAATAAATAATAAATTAACGATTTTTGCTTCTTTCATCTAATATTACGATTATCTTCTAAGTTGTTGTATACATATGTATGTACATAAATATTCTTGTGCGTTATTTTATCTCCTATAAAAAATAAAATTAATTTTAAGATTTAAATAGTGATTATTTTTTATCTATATGTATAATTACAGTTAAATATATAATAAACGTAAAAGATTAGTTTTATATTTGATCAAAATATATAAATTAGTTCTTATAAATATTTACAAAAAAATTTACATCTAAATATACTCTTAAAGCTCCCTTACATGGTATGTATTTTGCATATGTAAAGCTACCACTTTTCTTTCACATGGAAAGTTACCTTTGAAAGGTAATATTTCCTGAATATTTAGACCGTTAGACTAGAAAAAAAATCAGGTACATACATACATATGTGTGTGTTAATTTTCCAATACAGCTTAATGGCTTAAGGTAGTAGCTTTACATGTGTAAAATACATACAGCGAAAGAGGCTTTTTCCAAGACATGCAAAAACGTACAAAGTTCTTTTCAAAAAATGTATCCGGATGTTGAAAGTTTTTTTTATATTTTTTTTTATTGAAAATTGAAAAATTAATTTTATTATCTTAAAATTCGTTAAGTTCCCAATTTAAAGAGACAATTCATTGTCATGTTACCTACATACAAATTATTAGCACTGTAAACTGGCTTTTTGTACTCAGGTGTTATTTGAAATTCTTAAGTTTTATAATTACTTTTGTTTTTATATAATATGAGTATATAAGTATGAGATATTCCTCTTTGAAACCACTGAGAGCTACATAACGTTTGGCACATAGTAAAACCGAGTTAAATGAAGCATTCCAGTGATTGTGTAAAAATTTTAATATTAACTCAAATGCGTTTGAGTGATGTTCAGCATTAACAAAACAACAAAAACAAAATAATCAAAATATTTCCGCTGCTTGCTGTTTTACTATAGGTGGTAATTTGACAACTAGTCTAATTCAGACCACTTTCTCACTAGTTTGTATACTAATTTGACTTTTTCCATGTAGCTTATGCATACAAATGTATGTATGTATTTTGTTATGTAAGTTATTTGCTCGAATACGTGTTTCACTCGAATTCACATATTCTCATATTAGCTTGTGAGAGTTCATGTGCTCAAAAGCAGCTGCTGAAAAGCAGAATGAACGAATGAAAAAAAATAAGTAAATAAATAAATAAATAAATAAATAAATAATACATGCATGAAGGTGAGACAAGTGAACGTTGCAAGCCTTATTGCTGCATAACGCGAATGTTTTCGTTTGTATTGCTTTTGCAACACTTTGAGCTCTTTCACGCTTCAACATTTTGCTTGTGTTACAAAATACTGCAATTGTTGTATTTATTCTCGTATGTATTCTAATAAAATATTACCATCCAACGATCACACAAACACACACATCACAACAAATCGAAATGAATATGGAAAACGTGAGGGGGGCAAAGAGTGCAGGGTGACACTCCTCTATTATGTTGCCATTCATATTTTAAATACACTAATGAAATAACATTGAAAAATACTTTGGCGGCGTAGAGAAGCATCAGATATGCATTGTGATGGAATATTGTACGCAGTTCGAAAATTAAGAGAGTATTTTAGTAGCGTGGCTGCCACGTTAGCGACAACAGTGAGTTTATATTTTTTACCAAGTAGCTATTTGCTTTGAGTTGAGGAATGCCCTCATACTCAGCTACCTACTAGTGAGGAGGAAACATCTAGCAAGTGCTGTCAGAAATTTCGATTTCCCTCAATGACGTAAACTCGAAATGAGTTCATCTAATACATCGTTTATTTTGTTATCCTGATCCAAAAATGTGTTTAAACGCTCTCATCTGCTCTCCTTTATTTGCGTTTTTGAAGTGCTATAGTTGGTGGAAGGCTCCGTTAGTCGCTTAAATGACGTTGAAGGAGTTGCGTTGACCGTTTCATCGTTCACTTCTTCGATAACATCGTCCTCAAACTCTGTATGGCAAAGTTCAACGCCTGTAGTCCCATATACCGATCTCGGGCAATTCCACTTACACGGACAACCGATTATTCCAATTGTGTCCGTTGATGTTTGGTAAAAGGTCCACCGCCAGTCGCTCGAGCTTCGCATTTGTTGTGTGAAAGTTTTTTTTTGATTTCACTTTTTCACTCAGTCCATGCCTGGGAAAAAATATGAGAACTCAGATTGAGGCTAAAATTTATACTTTACCTTCTTTCACCCATTAACATCCTTTTGTGGTGGGCCTGGGCTATTTAGGGTAGCCCTTTGCGACATTTGGGTTATTTTCCATTAGATCCACGATAATGGAATTTTGCACACTATTCTTGTGAATATAATTCCCAAAACGTCATGTTATTTCTGTAATTATTTAATTAAAAAAAAAATTCGATTCGAAATTCAAGTAATACCAAGGCGAATTCATATAAAGAGGTGTAACTAGAATATCTGGTTTTATTAAAGATGTGAAAATATTGCCATTTTGTTCTATATACAAAAATGAACTTTTTTTAAACTCCTGCTTTCTTTTCAAAGTGCAAGTTGATTTAACTGCTTTTACATGTCATTGTTAATTGATCTTTCAATTTATGGTCGCTTATTTCAAATCATTGGATTTATACACCCGGGAAACCATAAAAAAGCACTTACAGCATCAAATTAATTATGTAGAAGCTCTCAAGCCGTACAAGTTGTATAAAAAAACTTAAACGAGAAGCTCGAGCGAAATTACTCATCGAAAAATTACTTCTCGGGCACTGGCAGCAAATCAAAAGCTTGAATTCTCGCATACTTATTTCTATCCGCAACATTCTTGCTTCCGAAAGAATTCGAAAATATTGTTTGGTGGGTAGTGACATATGCTTATAGGTGTGCATATAAATACTAGTAAATACATACATACAAATGTATGTATGCATGTATTTGTGTGTAAGAGCGGATGTATGAATTTGGGTGCGTGAAAGTATGCAGAATAAGAAAGTATGCATTGGCTGTAGAGGATTTCGCGGAGTTTAGCTTGACAGTACTTGCAAACAGAATTTAAGTGGATTTGCGTAGAATTTGTATTTTCATTCATTCTCTCTACTCCGTTGTTTGCATATTTCACTTGCAAAAACACCCTAACACTCGATTACATGCAATACCGCTTTGGAAATTAAAAATATGCACGGAAATTTTTCATCTGCAAACACGTTTGTATACATATGCAAATATGATGTTGTAATATTTATTTATTAGACAAAATGCATACATAAAAGTATTTCCGCAACACATGCGCGGCACTTGAGCGCGGAGAAAGAAAATCCTTTTGGTGCGAAAGTGTTTTTTTTTTGCAAAAAGCTTGTTTAGGTTATCTTCTTTGCCTATCCCCCATGCGCTCGCAGACACTGCTACCTAATAAAATATGTATGCCTTTATATTCCTTTTATATTGCATTTTTAATATAATCAAATTGACAGCTCAAAAGATTGATGATTGCTTTCATTAAATCGAACTATGCCGCCTCCCCACTAGGGATGTCAATTTTTGGCATTTTGTTGATCCCTGGATTTTCAAGATTTGAGAACGAAACCTCGGAACAATACCGGGATCCCGAAATTCACGAAGTTTTGATTCGTAATTTTTAATTTACTAAAAAATGTAACACGTCTGTAATCGTTGTATTATAGAATTATGCAAAATCAAATGAATAGAACAAAGAAGAACGATTTGTTGTAATTCATGTATGTAGGTATTTATTGGGCTTTTTAAAATTTGACATATATACAAAATAATTTATATTTTAAGTACAAATATACATATTTGGTACAGCACTGCAGCGCCGCAACACTTGTTTGTTGGATTGTAGACAATAAGTTAAATGATATCTGTAGGACATAGCCTTTATCGCCTCTTTACAAAAACTATCAATTTATTTCACCAAGCCTCTTGATAAATTGTATGCCTTTCGATTATTGGAAAATTGCGAGCTGCTCGTTAAAACTTGATGCAATTTAATTTTGAGACTTTCTGCCTTATCTACTTCAGGCACCTCGTTGTTAATTCAATTAACATCGCTTTCATAGTGAGCCTCATTTTCTAGTCGAGTGGGATATAATCCAGCTCATTTATAATGGCAAGAACAAAACAAAGCCTTTAGGAAGTTAACAAGCTGTGTTATTTGTAGATTGTGAACTCTCTAAAGACTTTGTTTTACCCTTGAAAGGGGAATTTTTAAGAATAATACAAAATTTAATAAATAAATGGTTACTTAATTCTTTGAATAGACTTATCACGGGATATTCGGGAGCTAAACAAGGCCGGAATCCCGGGATTTCGGGATGGCGGGATTCACATGCCTACTCCCCACATATAGTACAGACATGTGCATGAGTTTTGAATGGGTGCGTAAAGGCCGGAGGCAGAAAGTGGAGTGGTGAACTCTAATTTTTGTTCGTTGTGTGTGGCGGACTTTTATCGGATCTTTTCGAAATTCAAAAAAAAAAAATATTTATTATTACCATACATGCGAAAGATAATACATTAAAAACATTTTAGAGCAAAAACGATAGAGATTTTCGAAACAAATTCGTTTATATAAAATATATTTGTGAAATAAAAATTTTAATAATTTGACAATAAATGAAATTTAGCCCAAATGAGCTAATGGTTTACACATTTTGAAATTTTACTGTTGTATGGGTTTTTTCTTTATGACATTTATTAAAAATGCATAAAACTGAATTTAAAGCATTATTTTTTAATTAAAGTGTATTAAACTCAAGTATGTATCATAATTAGAGTAAATGTGGGTAATATGGTCCATCCAATTCTATGGAATTTCCGCCGTTGAATCATCCGTTTTTTGCGCTTAATATCCTCGTCAATTCGGACAAGCTTCCTCAGTTTGTTTTTATTTTGTAAAATAGTTTATATTTTTTATTTCTGGACAATCGCTTACTAAAAGCGAACAGCGACAAATAATTCTCATTGTCTGCGTAATGAAACCCACACAAACAGCTGACTATCCAATTGTTTCACGAATAGATTCCAAAACAAAACAGCGTAGGGTTGCCCTTGTATATAAACTAAATTTAAAACTAAATGAGCAATGTAAGAAAAAAAACGAATGGAACTTTATTAAATAACCTATTTAAAAGGTGTACTTATTTTGGGCGATAGAAAAATCAATTCCGTAAAATTTTATTTTATTTACTATAAATAACAATAATGGACAGCAGCGGATCAAAAAACGTTTTCGCTGTCTTCTTTAATGTAAAGTTTTTTTTTATTGGTATTTCTCCTTTACTCATTTAAGATAAATTGCTTCTTAAAGCCATGTATAATTGTCAAGTAAATTTTTTGGGTTTTAAGCTGAGTACACAGCTCTCTAGAAAATCGAAAAATTCATATAAAACGATACTCAATAAATGAAAAGGAAATTCTCTGCTATACAAATATCTTAAATCAGTTTAAAGCTCTCAAGAAAAAAATGCTTGTATATTTAGTTCTTCAAACAAATGTTCAGACACGGCAAAGTACTTTTTCTAGCAACAGTAATAATCAAAAATTGGTTCTTGTTATTTTTCTTTAAAGCTATTTTTACCAATCCTTTGTTATCCCCAAGCAAGCCGAAAATGCGCAAAGAGCGATGTCAGTACTCTTCTGTGTGCTAAAAATGCTCGCAAAATGGATTTTCCTACAGCCAATTAGTTTACCTATTAAAATGATGCAGATATTCAATTATATAGTTAGCAGCATGAAACCGATTGATATAAAGTTAAGTTTTGAAATTTTCAACCACGCATGTGAGCTTTAATTAACTCTGAAAAATTCTACCTTTTGGAACTCGAAGGCCACCATTTTCTTATACAGCACTCTCATATTAAACTAACAAATATTTTGTGGTTATATACTTCCACTAACTGAATCTTTTCTTTCATCTTAAATCGCGAAATTAAATTTTCAACTTCTTAGTTTAATTTGTCCTCGTTCGTTCCAATCCATTGTTGACCAGCTTCAATCATTGCGGGTGGGTCTATAGCCGCTGCCCAATAATTAAAGTTCAGTTACTTTGTCAAGCCTCGCGTTCACATCTCATTGCTATACAAAACTGTGAATAACAGGAAGCAAGGATACAAAATTAAAGGCGCCACCGGCAGCAACAGCATCAAAGTGATGCACGACAACGCTGCTGTAGTCTATAATTAATGGCAAACATGCAACATAAGACCATTTTTCAAGAGATTGTGTTACAAATTAAAGGCAAGCATGGTTGGCAAAAAACATCCGCAGTTTGTATGAGTTTACCACACACAAAGCAAGGTAGGCGCACCCTCATACACACACACACACAAGCATATAAATCAACATCAACCTGACGAAAAGGTAATTCGATATGAAATTGAACGCACAAATTGAACGGAAGTGCCAAAAATCTCGCTTGTGTGTGTGGATGTGTATGTGTATGTGTAAGTGAGTAATATGACGTGCAAAGGAGAAGAAAATGGAATGTCCAATATGTACATAGATATGTGGTTACATACATATGTATGTCTCTGGCTGCTGGGTGCTGAAAGTACAACGGAAGCCATCAATGTTCAATAATGGCTAATAAAGGTCATCGAAGCGAACAACGAAACGACTTCCACTCACTCATATGAAAAGCAACAGAATGAAAGTGTGTCCAGAGCGTCAAAGTCGATGGGTTAGCAGCAACAAAACAATGTAAATATGAAGCAAACGTGGCTGATCGGACGAACGAACACAAGCCTGTTGAATTGAACAGCAGCTGGTGATAGACAACTATTCTTTACAAGTTCGACAAGAAGCAGAGCAGTGAAAAATATTTTTTGCTACTAATTATAAGAAGGAAAACAAACTAGGAACGAAATAATAATAATATATGAATAAATCTCCTCGTATCTACATTTTGCATTGTTGTGTTTCATCTGACTGTGGTTTAAGCTTAGTTTACACGCTCGAGCTAGTTGGTTAAAACTAAATTTTATAAAGTAGCACTGAAATTGTGGACCTTAGTGTTTATTTCATTCCTGCAGCGGACGTCATTCAACGTAAAATTTTAACCCGGCAAGTATTCAGCACATTTCAATAATATCATTTAAGAAACACAGTTTAATAAAGATATTCACTTATCATTTCCTTTAAAAAATTTCGTTGAGTTGTCATCGCATGAAACTTATTTGTCTTTACTTCAAAACAACTTGTAAACAAGGCTTCACGACAACACTTCGGAATTGCACACCAAGGCTGCAAACACAATGAAATCGCCGCGAATCACGGCTGCTAATTTTTTTTTTTTACATTCATTAATCAAACGCTTTATCATTGTCGACACGAATTTTTCGCATTCACCTGTGATAACGTGAATTTTTGTATGTATGAACTTGATATAAAAAAGATAATTTCATTTTGTATTTTATTTACTAGCGGATACGCTAAAAAACCCAATGCGGTCAAAGAGGCAATATATATATATAAAATAGAAAAAATGTTTATGTATGTCCTTTATAGGCGTCAAAAGTACCTAACCTATTTTAATAAATACAGTAACAGCATATAATAAGCAAGTAGTAAACTGTTCCACCGGGAACATCTTAGAAACAGAGTCCGGTTTCAGAATTTATAATTACAGATGTAATTTTTGCATATGCTAATAGCTGTTCCTCAACCAAAAGTGGTTGTTTATTTATGTTTAGAAGTCTAATAAATGTTTCGAATTTTATTCAAATCGGTCTGTAAATACGGATTTTAGAAAAACTCTCGTCTCCAGCGCCACCTATCGAGTCTATTTTCACACAAAGTATTTATGTTTAGGAGGCTAGAAAATATTTTGAATTTCAATCAAATCGGTCTGTAAATACGGATTTTAGAAATATCCCGACTCCAGCGCCACCTATCGAGTCTATTTTCACGCAAACTATTTAGGAGCCTAATAAATTTAAGAGTTTGATATCTCGTTTTGAAAAACATGACAACGGCTTTAAAAAAAAATAAAATAAATAAAAAAAGCAAAAAAAAATAAAATTATGTACATTTATGTCATTGGTGGTGCAATATGAAAATTGGATTTTGCCACGCCCCTCCGCCCGCAGACCGAAAATCAAAAATCAGACTTCACAGTGTCAACCGCCTGAATATTCTGAAGATTCCCTGAAAATTTCATCAAAATCGGCCTAGCCGTTTTGGAGTCCATACTTTACATATATACACACATCCTGTTTTATATATATAGGAAATTATTTGCATAAAGTCCTATATTTTGCAAATGAACAATTCTTTTATACAAGTGATATATACATTTGCGAAAATTCAACAATGGTGCTTTGCTATCAATGGTAAATAGTCTGTGGTGAATTTTTTTCACATGGCGCGGTAGAGAAATTTGACTGATTTTACAACTTTGAGAGCGGATAAAAGTGATGAGCATAGTTATACTAAGCCCTTCAAAAAGACGGAACAATGAATATTTTATGAGCAGTACCCACCAACTAATATATGTAATAATTTAGATTTAGAACACCAAGGCCACCCAAAAAATAATCATAATATGCAAAAAATTTAAAAATTCAACTTGAAACTCCGAAATGGCTGAAGTAATACAGCATTTGTTTAACACAAATTCGAAAAAATATATATTTTTAAAAAGTTGAAAGCAAATGGATTTTAAAATAGCTCAAAATACACATTTTCTTGCAGTTGGAAAAAAGTCACTTTAATGTTCTTTCTGTCTCATACTCGTATATGTCTATTGAAAATGGTTGTACTCGAACGCAGAGTCGTATAATTTACTTGCTCCTGGGACATTGCCATGTCAATAAAGTTAGTTGATTACAAGAAAAAACGAAGAATTTAAACCATTTGTATAAAGGTATACAGGGTGCGGCCGTTAAATCCGGACAAATTTCATTTTGAATTTCCCGCCAGATCGTAATTCCGTCAGAGGTCGCGATTGGGCGTCTAGTAAACAGTAATAATCTTAAAGTAGCCGAAATGCTACGTTTTAGCGCGGAGTACAATCGGTGAGCCGCGATTATTGAAAGCCTTTACGCTGGGCGTACGGCGACTGAGGTCATTCGATTCTTCGGGTACCCGTTATCGACTTTTTATGATGTTATGGCGAAATACAATTCTTCGGAGAAGTCCGAGGAACAGAAGTCCGTGGAAATAACACCGTATTGTGAGGGGTTTCGGCTCAAATAATGCAATGCAAAATGGCATTACTTTGACTGAAATGGATGAGTTCATCATATTCTTCCTCCTCGCTTGTCTCGGACATATTATCATCAACCGCGCTGCTAAACAACTTGTTTGTCTTATTTTCCATTTGATTAAAGAATTTAGACAGTGTAATCTTTTTTTCATCCAGCATTTTAATCAATGATTCAATTTTATTGTATTTCAAATGCTGTTGTTTTCTAGATGATGACAAGCCATCGATTTACCATTAGAGACGTTTCTCAAAAGAATAGACATCGAAAAATCTTCATTAACAATTGGGTCTAAAACTTTGTAAGGGCGGCCATGTTTTATTAGCTTTGAATTTAAGATTTAATTAAAGCCTTCCAAAGCACTAGCTGTTCTGAAACAATATTTATAAAATACTTAAGTTATTTCGTTATAAATAGAAGTGAGTGCGTGGTTATAACACACCTTTGTAATCCATTGTTTTTCGAAATATCCAATGTATGTATTAAGAGGCTGGCGTATTTTTAAGATATAGTTGTTGTCTTGTACTTCAGCTTTTAGCTTCATAAACATTTCTTCAATGTGAATAGGCTTGACCAAGGGAAGAAGTAAAAAATGTCCATACCATTTCCGCAAAGGTGCTGAGTTGTTTACTGTCATAAAAAAGTTGGGTATTTTCAACGCGTTCTGTCTTAACGCCTGCGTATAATGGAACCAGCATCCCGGCATTGAACTCAAAAAGGTTCTAATCAATAAATTGAAAACAATGCTCATACCCTTGACGGGATTTGTTTGTCATCAATATGTATACGAAAGGGAATTCCTGTGTAAGTATAAATGAAGCACATAATTTGTGTTTAAAGGGTGTGAAAACCATTCAATCAACTACTTGCATGATCTCGGTTCCGATAAAAAATAATCAATAGTTGTTTATATCCGCATTTTGGCACCGATTTGAATGTGCCATCTAATAAATAATGGCGTTCTCTTTGGCTGCCTTTAATGATATTACAAATTGTTGGTGACATAAACACAGTGCAAGAAAATTTCTTTTCTACAATTGTTTCCTTATAGAGAGGTTTCTTTTCCACTTTTGACATTCCGAATTCGTTCAAAATATGCTCATTGGAAAACAGTTCTTTCAGTTCTTTTGGGGTTGTTGGACATCGCGGCAATTCCCTATTTCTTCGATTCAGTAGTGTTCGCTTTATTTTTGGAAATGAAACATGTTCTGCTAGTTCTGGATCTTCTCTATATTCTTCATCAAATATTTCTCGTATTCTATCTCTTTTTGCATCAGGTCAAGATTTATTATAACATTGATATCTCACGTAAGCCACTAAAACATTTTTTTTCTTGAACAGCTGCATATTGTCATTAGTTAATAATAGTTTTGAGTTTTTCCGAAGCCCTTCCACAAATGAGCATTGCAAAGACATTTTGCACTTGTATTATTATTTTGTTTTACTTCACAAGTTACGGCACTTCACTAATTGCACTAACCAACTGACCAAGAGTTACATACAATTGTGTATTTGTTACTTACGATACGGGTATCATGAACTCCAGTGATTATGGACAAGTCGCGGCACCCTAATGTCGCGTCTCTACTCGCCGTTATCGAAGCAGCGTTCGCCAATATCGAAATTGTCAGCGGTTTCAAGAATAACATAGTTGGAAAAAAGCTCCTATCAGAAGGAGTAATAAAAGACTCAATAACATATACAGGGTATTTCTACAAGCAACTCATTAATGAAAGTTTAACGAATGGTATAGTTCCTGATCACTGGAAAATGTCAATTATAGTGCCAATTCAGAAGGTAATGAATACAATCAGAGCGGAAGAAATGAGACCAATTAATACACTGCCAAATGATGAAAAAAATACTAAAAACCGTTGTAAAGAAGCAACTAGTAAATTTCCTAGAAACGAACAATATACTGATACCACAACAGTATGGATTCAAGGAAAAACACTCATGTGAGACTGCTTTAAATTTGGTGATAGCTCGTTGGAAAGAAGAACTTACCAAAAGCAAATACATAATTGCCATTTTTCTAGATCTCAAACGAGCCTTTGAGACTATAGACAAGGAGTTACTTTTACAGAAGTTAAATAAAATAGGAACACACGATGTAGAGCTAAAGTGGTTTGAAAGTCTTATTACGAATCGTAACCAAAAGACTATGATTGCATCGTCGGTATCCGAAAAAAGAAGTATAACGGTTGGTCTGCCTCAAGGTTCAGTTCTGGCACCTATACTGTTTAATATATATAAAAATGACATCTCGACCTGTGTAAAGTACAGTGACATTAATCTTTTTGCAGATGACACGTTAATCATGATCAGTGGCGACAATATTCCCGATATTATGTCAAAACTACAACATAATTTAAATGAGATCTATAATTGGCTGTGTGAAAACAAGCTTAAATTAAATGTTAATAAAACCAAGTATATGGTCATATCCAGAAGAAATCTTAATATAGGCGAGCTTAGTAACATTAATATAAACCATCAAAAAATTGAAAAAGTACAATATATAACATATTTGGGCGTAAAAATTGATGAAAAACTGCAATTCAATGAACATATTAACCATACGGTGAACAAAATTGCAAAAAAAATGTTCTTTATGCGACGTACTTGCAAACTCTTGAAAATAAAATCATGGTCTATAGATCCACCATCGAGCCGCTCCTCAATTACTGTCCCTCGATTTTTTTCATAATGAATGACAGCCAGATTTATAAACTGCAGAAACAGCAAAATCAAGCAGTGAGATTTATTCTTCGGAGACGATACGACACACCAATCAGAGATATGCTATCAGCCCTTAATTGGCTAAGTGTTAAACAACAGCACCTTTACTACACAATGAAATTTGTCAAAAATATTATAGATATTAATTTACCAGATTACCTAAACATTAACTTAAAGTATGGCGTTAATATACACAATAAAGATACTCGTAAAAAAATGATTTCAAGTTACCTATGCTAAAAAGTGAACCTGATAAATGTAATCTATGCTATAAAGGTCTTAAATGTTATAATGAGTTACCAAAAACTGTGAAGCAATGTACGACCATTACAGAGTTTAAAAGAAAATTGTTTGAATATTGTAAATCCATCCCATTATAAAGTAATGTACATATGCCCTTAATTATATTATAATAACTATTACAATATCTGTTTTCCGTTTATTACAGTTCCGTATTTTTAAATTCCAATTGCATTAATGAATGATCAATAAAATGACCTTATTAGACTTAAGATATTTATTATTAAATATTTACGTTAAGTCTACCACTATTGTAAAGAATTAGGCTCTAAAGAGAAAAACATAATAATAACAATATAGACAACGCTGCCTTGCAGAGAACGTGCGGGCGCATCAGGACAAGGATGGAGGCGATAATTGAGGCCAACGGCGGTTATGTTGAGTGATTATACTTCTAACAGGTCACACGATGATTGACTAAAAACATTTTCTTTTACAGTTGTACTTTGTGTCAATAAGTTATATTTTAAAATAAAGTGCAATTTGTCCGAATTTAACTGCCTCACCCTTTATATAATACACATATATTTGCCGTACATATATGTTATATTTGTAAAACATACATACAAACTATCTCTAACACATGCAATTGATATGATGAAATAACTTGACTTTTTAAGGATTCTTTAAAGGGAACAATTTGCTAAAAAACGGTATTTGCTACCCTTAATTAGTTCAGTTGCGCATTACGGAAGGTTAGTTAATATAACTACAAATCACACAATCGTAGTGTCTTATATTGTAACCGAGTAAAATTTTAATCCTTAAGAATGTCAATAATTCATTTTGTGCTTAAATTTAAGTATGTTTATTATTTTTAACTTTTAAAAAGTTACTCAAACTAATACTTACCATAGATACGAGCGTTCATACAGCTACCATAATTATGTACTCTGTACACATTGCATGTTACATTGCCTCTACTTATGGGAATATATAATTTTGTATATAATTTTGTTGTTGGTTTTTGCATCAATTGCTTTTGAGCCATTGTGGCATTAGGTTACTTTGGTTTCTTTTGCAATTTCAAATTTTCTTCAATTGTTCAATTTCTTTCATTTCCACGATATGTAACACACCAACATAAATGTATTTTGCACACATATGTAGTATGCATAGTGCAGTATCAACATACATACATGCATACATGCATAAACACTTAAACACATACATAGTACGTTTACTTGGTTCTCGTTTCGCCAATTTACGCCTTGCTGTATGCAATGCATTGACTGACTATACAAGAATGGTGCTTTATTATGGTTTATTATCACATTCTTTGTCAAAGCATTCGCTAGAAAATTCAATTACAATCTTGAATGCAAGCCCAATGACTTTTTCCTGCCCTCGCATTTATCTCTTACTCTTGATATCGGCTATGATTTCCCTGTCGGAAATCAAAGGACTTTAAAAACAATTTAAAAAGTTCTTTTTTACCAACAACAGGTGGTTTTAATTCTTCCTTTTTTCTTGTAATCAACTAACTTTATTGACATAGCGATGTGCTAGGAGTAAGTCCACAACCACTTTCAAATTAATATATTTGAAAGAAAGAACATTAAAAAGACGTTTTTTCCAACTGTAATAAAATATGTATTTCCAGCTATTTTAAAAACTATTTGCAGGCAATGGCAAACCTCCGAGGGTATTTCTGCCATGAAAAAGCTTCAGCTTTTATTATTTGCGCGCCCGCTGTCGTTTCTTTAAAAAGCGTCAATTGCCATAGCCCTGCGCGAGTCAAACTTTAAAAAGGAAATATCAAAGCTTGATATAAATTGCTTTATAGAGATTTTTTGCCAATTTTAAATGTGAAAAACCTAAATGTTCCCCTCAGTGCGCTTTCATTTGAGGAAAGGAAAATAGCCGCGATATTAACAAATAGTTTCTCCTGGCTTTTAGACACAAATGTATTAATGTTGAACAGATTGCCGATATATTTTTTTTAATGTATCGAAGTAAAATTTGATGGGATTTCCTTGTAAAGGAGTACGAAAACGCAATTGTGGCCTATCTTAGTGAAAGTGGAAAAAACCAATTATTTAAAGTTTTCTTATTATTGTGTATCTACGCACTCTAGAGAGAGAACGGGCTTGGTGTTCGAAATAAATTAATTAAAATTTAAGTCAGCACAATTTTTGTGATGCATCAGCCAAAGGATTTGTTTGATTAATGAGCAATAAAACACTTCGAGAAATCTCTTGCAGAACATATTCCCAAAGAATTCGTTTGAAAGCTGCGGTCTTTCGATGACCTTTTGCACTGAACGCTGCTGCAGTGGATGCAAGTATTTTCTAAATAAGTAAATATAACTTGAGCTAGTTTTTTTTTCATACACTAACTAAATAAATCTTTCTATCCACCTATGTATTTAATCTCGCTTTCGGATACGAAATCATGCGAAAATTACAAACATTTTCTTTGTGAGTGAGTTTTAGTTTATTGAAAACAAACCATTTATTAGATGCTTTACTTGTAGGCAAAATATAGTCATTAATTATATTGTGGCTGAAAGTCGTTAGAAAATATTTAGAAGACTTTTAATGCTGTCCGTAATGTGGCCGTCGGCAAACAAAAATAATTAGTCCGCGTGCATGAAAATTTACAGTAAAACGTTAATACCAATTGTTTTGAAAGCGACTTAAAACTACTTTGAAGTTATTTTCGTTTTCTGTAGAGAATCAACCTCGCCAGAATATCGAGCTGTAAGTCCGATCATCCGCCGCAACTTCGACAAAATGATATTACTTTGGAACACAGTTTGAAATATTTTACCTGATATTAGGTCTTTAGGAAATTTTGCCGTAATTTTCTCAAACAAATTTTTGAGCGACAACAAAATTGTATATCTGCAAGGAGAAAACTTGTGTACTAAAACTTGGAGTACTACAAAAACGTATACCCAAAAATTTTGATACACTTTTTCGAGCTCTTTTATTTTTAAATTTATTTTAGTTTATAGAGAATCAACCTCGCCAGAATATCGAGCTGTAAGTCCAAACATCCGCCGCAACTTCGACAAAATGATATTACTTTGGAACACAGTTTGAAATATTTGACCTGACATTAGGTCTTTAGGAAATTTTGCTACAACGCAATTGTATTTCTGCAAGGAGAAAACTTGTGTACTAAAACTAGGAGTACTACAAAAACGAATACCCAAAAATTTTGATACACGTTTACGAGCTCTTTTATTATTACATTTATTTTTGTTTACAGCATCTTTGGTCGTAAATGCTACTAAATAATTGGTGGAATTTAAAAGATATTATAAGTTGCAGCATCCCTTGATTATGGCCGTTGTGTTCGAGTGGTTAGCGGTGCATGCTATAACTCGATGTGGCATTGGGTTCGAGGTTCGAATCTCAGCCAGGCCAAGTAAAATCTTAATCATAGAAAAAGCTAAGAAGAAAAAAAAATTGTATACTTAGAACTCAGAAATAGGAAAATTAAATGTTTACATGTTCACTTTCTATAAAATTTGTAATAAACTTCAATCAATAAGAAGTTATCCAGTCGTCGGAATATATATATATATATTTTTTTCAAGTGGCTGCCTTTAAACATTATACACTTAGTAATTTTTTTATGCAGTGTATACGTTCCTCAGAAGGGCGCATAGATAAACTTCGCATACAAAAATGCAATGAAGCAATATTAAGGAAAACAAAACCATTTATTTATTCAGTTTAACCTATCTTATTATATTTCAAATTAAAAAAAAAACAAGTCTGCTTTAAGCATAAACTAAATGAACAATATTTTAACCGTATTTAATGAAAAACAATAAACAGTATTACAATAAATTCATGAATTATGTAATTACAAGCAAAATAGAAATGGTGAATACAGAATAAGACAAAATCTCATCATGATGCTCGTAACTCTCTAGGTCTGTTTCACACTAAAGAAAAAGTTAACAATTAAAAAAAGGAAAATTTTATTTGATAAACCTAATAAATTAAAATCCCTAAATATTTAAATCCGCATTAAAAAACGCATAAAAAAAACTAAGTGTATTTATTAATATTAATTTAATTCTTGACAATTTTTTTGCTGACGCTCTTACGCAGTTTCTCACATATGAATTTCTCACATTCATTTTATTTTGGTAATTTAAACAGTATTACAATAAATTCATGAATTATGTAATTACAAGCAAAATAGAAATGGTGAATACAGAATAAGACAAAATCTCATCATGATGCTCGTAACTCTCTAGGTCTGTTTCACACTAAAGAAAAAGTTAACAATTAAAAAAAAGGAAAATTTTATTTGATAAACCTAATAAATTAAAATCCCTAAATATTTAAATCCGCATTAAAAAACGCATAAAAAAAACTAAGTGTATTTATTAATATTAATTTAGTTCTTGACAATTTTTTTGCTGACGCTCTTACGCAGTTTCTCACATATGAATTTCTCACATTCATTTTATTTTGGTAATTTAAGGTAAATTTGAACTTTCTTTTCGAAGTATGTATGTATGTTTAATATTACAATTCTCGATAAATATTTAAATTGCGATTTTTCATAGGAAAATATGTTTATACTCGAATAAATGTATATAAAACATCTAAGATAATTCTAAAATATGAAATTTATTTTCAGTTTAGGAGAACCGTGAAATCTTTTTTTTTAGTGGTTGACATCCGTTAACAAAGTATCTCCAGGCAACAAACAAAAAGTTTCTGCCAATTGTAAACCACGGCACTTTTGGCAGTTACAACTTTGTTATTGTAAAAGCCTTTGTATGTCAAAGATCAAACAAAAACTTTACTGAAGGTCAAGTGAAGGTTATTGGTTGCCAAAGGATGCTGCATTGTGCTCGGTAGGCAATTGAAAAACGGTGCGCTTGCCTGACATTCAAAAACCTTCTTAAACAATGTCGTCATCAAGACCATTCTCTTATTTGGCGCAGAATCATATGATGTACTTTTTTATGTCTCTGATCAGGTGGGCAACAGATAACAAATTATACCAAATTATTAACTTTATGAGCTACATATATAATTGAATTATGAAAAGTGTCACTGACTTGGCACCAATAGATTTGCGGCTATCCAACATTTGCAAGTGATATATGAAAATGACTGTACCAGCACTTCTTCGGTTATATATTAAAATTTTTTCGACAAATTTCAATGATCCACTGCGTTTTCGTAGACGAAATAAATAGATTAGGATAGGTCGACAATAATAGTTTCTTTGCCGGTATTACAAGCATCCAGTATGACTAAATATACGCTACACATAGACTTGGTTTGGGGGCGGCTACTGTAATTCATAAATATAAAAAACACAATAACAAATTAAAGTACATATATTCACGACATCTATGAAAGGAAAAGGTGGCTGTTTACACTTGGCGTGAATAATTGGCGAATATTTTTTTATCTCGACCCAAGCCAGCAAGCAGAGTGCCACAAAGAAGAAGAAGAAGAAGAAAAATAAGACTTTTATAAATAAATTAAAAAATTCTTGCAAATTTTGAAACATGTGAGATTATTCTTTTCATTTTAAATATACATAGTACATATTTTTGTTGTGTTTGCATTAGTTACGCAAACCAAATGTATCAATACATATTTGAAGAAAACTCTATTAAATGTTACAGAACCTTTGCTGATCGTCTGACAATACATTTTAGCCATGTTATCGTAGAGTTATAAAAAGAAACTCGCACAGATTTATGTAGTAAGTATAAGCAAAAGTTTTCATTTGTTCCTATATTTTCTTTCCATTCATCGTCAATATTTAATATACCGAAGCATTTATGCGCGTGTATACTTTGTTTGTGACAAATATTGTTGGTAAGTAATTCACTTCTGAACTTCTCATTTCAGTCCATTTTAATATTTATTCGAATTCGTATTGCATGTTTATTTAACCCTTCGGATATTGCTTTTCAATTTCAATGTTCACAGAGCGTAATGACACTCCCACGCCAACAAGGGAAGCCTATTCTTCTTGGTATGTCTGACGCCAGCGTGGATTCCGATTTTGTCATTATTTTCCGCCCCTGCAATGGCAAATGAGTCTAACAACCCCAAGTGGCTTCATTCAAAAGACAATAGCTGCCAAAAATACTTTGACTGACTAAAGATAGAGAACGTTATTCAAGCCAAAAAAAAAACACAAAATATAAAAAAAATAAATAGGCCTGCCAACAACAGCAGCAGCAGCAGCAGCCACGGCACAGACTACAAACACGCCAATAATAAACGCAATACTTTGCCGTTCGTTGGGTCGTGGACAAATGTTATTCAAATAGGCCAGCATAAATACATACAATTTGGAGCTCAGCGAAAAGAGGCGGAAGATTGGATGATGAATACAATTAAAGCATCTACTGACGGGTGCTAACAACACAACGCCTTGTCAATGAATCTGACGTTGGACAGCGCGATGAGGCTGGGACTGAAGTTGCATGGCTTCAACGCTCGACCTCGTGTCGGCGACAGTGTTTTATGCCAGCGCATGACTCTGTTTCATTTCATGAATAATCTTTAATGTAAATTCTTTTAGCGCGAATGTGTGTGTATACACAAGCAAACATTTAAAATTTAAATTTGAAATCAACAAAATGAAATTGGAATCAGCAGTAATCAACGTTAGTATAGCATCGCAGATAACCGAGCTAAATTACGTTAAGTGTAAATTGACCCAACTCTGTGTTTTGTTTTGTTTTTATACAAAGAAAAAAATAATAATTTGGACGTAAAAAATTTTCTTGCTGGCAAATCTCTTTGCTGTATAAGTTTGTATGTATGCATGACTTACATATGTGGATATGTAATATGATATTTCCCTAAATTATTTGTTTTATGTGGTGACTAGTTTAAATGGCATACAAATGCTCTGCTGAAAATATATATTTTATGTAATCGAGAAACCAATTAAGAATTTTTGTAAGCCGACGCAAAATTGTTGCGCTAGCCTGCCTTAACAAAATTATACGAGTAAAATCCAAAAAAGTAACTTAATACCTTTATAAATGATAAATCAAAGAAATAGCTTCAAATTATTTTGATAATTTATTTTTCAATGTATTGGTAAACCTTCTAACAAAGCTTTGCTTTTCTTACGTACACACTAGGAATGTCAATCCCGGAATCCTGGAATCCCGGTCTTTTCTAAATTCCGAATATAACGGGATTAGTCTATTCAAATCCCGGGTTTGTTAAAAACAATTAATTTAATTAAAATTAAAATGTATAAAATTTGTATCATAAGTATCTTCCTTTCAAGGGCGAAATATTGCATTATTTGTAATATTATTTGATAAAACAACTCCGCCTAGTCAAAGTTACTCTTGAAGCTCGAAACATGGATATTAAAAAGTTGAAAATTGTTTGCAATTCTATGGTATTTTATTTTATTATAATTCAGTATAAAGGAAAATTTCCTTTCTGGAATTAAAAAATTGTATCGTGTCGATCTGCCTTCTTTAACAATTCTGACTTGCAAATTTCAAGCGACGCTCGCTTTGCCAAATTTCTCCCTCTTTCTTTGTTGTTCTAGGCGACCAATCAGAATTTGCCACGTATGACAGCTCTCTAGTTAGAGAGTAGAGCTTGCGTTAATTGTGCTGCCTGATCGTTTTTAATAATGTATTTAAGTATTTAAATGTGGCATCGCTTTAAATTTATGCTGAGGAAATAAAAATTAGGTAATATTCTTTGAGTAATAAATTTTTTAATAAACTCGTTTCAAGAGTCAAACATCGGAGGACAATCCTGTCAGATGTGTACACTTTTGAATTAATCCAAATAATGTATATAATCTTAAATATGACTTTCTGAAGCATCTAATTTTACTGCCATTATAAAGGAGCTGGAGAATATCCTCCTTGAGTACAAAATCAGCCTTACTATGAAATCGATGTTAAAAAGACTTGCGAGGAGTTGGTTAATGTGAATAAGGCAGTAAGTTGAAGATAAGATAAAATTCATCAAGTATTAACGAGCGAGTGTTCAACAATAGAATGGCAAACAATTTATCAGAAGGTTTGGTAAAAGAAATTATTATAATGGGGGCGGTACAGGTTTTATATGCAAACAATTTTAGTACAGGTTGAAGGATGACATATTTAATACTTTAATTTCTTTAAGATCGCATTTTGATCAAAAAAAGTTATAATTCTGCCTCGCTCAAAATGAAATTGGTGATGTATTTAATTTTTTCTTGAATTTTGTAATACATTTTCTGTCCGACTCTGTGTTCTTTTTAGATTATCAAGCATATACAAATATTAAAAAGTTTATAATTTGTCAATAACATTTTTAATAGAAATAATTAAGCAAAGAAAACCCGTATTATTTTTTATTATCATACATAAAACTTGGTAAATTTTCAAATTTTGAATATGTGTAAGTGAACGATGATGTATCAAGAACCACAATCGGGTTGTTGATATAGATCTGAAACAGTGATTAAAAATATGTTTACCGTATATGCATTTGCTGCTGTACACGTACATATGTATATTTGTACTTGGAGATAGAGCCGGCGGAAGCCTATGTTAGTATAGGTAGTCCTACCCACTCGGAAAACTTCAAATAATTTTAGAATGGAGGAAAGCAAAGACAACTTTTCTCACTACCTACTCTGGATGAAAGTGTTCCGCCGGCAATGCTTGGAGAATAAATTACATTCTATGTTGGTAAAATTTTAAGTTTATGTTTTTTTTTTTGGATTCAAAATACCAATAAATATGTATGAACTAAAACAAAGCGTTCTTCTTTGAAAATCGGAATCCCGGGATTTTCGAGATTTGAAAAAAAAATCCCGGGATCCCGATCACTAAAATGCCAAAAATTGACATCCCTAATACAATACGTCAATCGATATTATTTATTATAATGTTCACGTAAACTCATATTGGCAACTTCATTCTCTTGGCGTAATCCTTAAAATATTAAAATAAACTCGGCACTTTCATTAATGTGAATTTTGTAAGTGTGTACATGCGTTTTTTACCATGCTGCTGATGAAAGAGAGCAAAACATTTTGACATGCCTTCCAAGAATGATAGAAATAATATAAGTGACGTAGTTGTATATCTCGAATGAAAGGGCAAAGAAGAAATTGTAAACAAGAAGAGGATGACGCTAACGGTTGATTAGCTGCCTTTACACGGCAACCATTGTGCCATTTAAAATTATTGTAAAATTACGCACTTGCATTCATTAACGCAAACTTATGTCCCGACAGTAAAAAAATTAACCATCTTTGAAAACCGTACAATGTGAATGATTTACATGAACTTTTTATCATCATACGCTCATACTTCTCGTCCCGTCAACCATGTTTGCATACAAATAAGATCTGATAGATGCGGTCACATCGAAAAATAGCGGGCTAGCGGTTCTCGGATGTCGCAACCTTTGTTTCATTCGAAAATGATGCATTTCGGCAAGCTCTCTTTGCATTTTCAGAAGGTAGAGCGAAAGGATACCCGCAAAGTTTATTTTAAAAACTATTTTAAAAAACTAGAAGTTTAGAATCCAAACTGTTTAATTTGTTTTTAGACAAGAAATATTGGTTAATATAGTATACATAATTGATTTTTGTTGTTTTTTTAAAGCAAGACAAGGTTGAAAGTTGATGTATTTGGGAGCGATTTTTCGTCGATCCTTGTCAAATTTGGTTTTGAAACATATAACTTTAATTATTTCTATTATAGATTAAACAATATTTTGAATGAAAATCATCAAATAGAACTTTTTTTCAACGCTTTATTTTCTGCTTTTAATTGGCCGCTGTGGTCGAGTGGGTAGCTTTGCGCACTATTATTCGATTTCCGCTGGGTTTGAGGTTCAAATCTCAGCCAGGGCAAGCAAAACCTAAATCGTAGAACATTTTTTTTCTAATAGCAGTCTCCACTCGGAAGGCAATGGCAAATCTCCGAGGGTATTTCTGGCATGAAAAAGCTTCTCATAAAATACATCTGCCGTTCGGAGTCGGCACAAAATACCACAATTGGTAGGAAAAGCTCGGCCAAACACTAAGCTATATAGTGTAAGCGCCAAAATAGTTTTAAACAAAGACCTATTAAAAATCTTCGTCAACTCGTTCAAGTTTGGTTACCTGCTTATTTTATATATTTGATTACAATTTTAGACGATTTTGACTCTGCATAACGCCTGGTGATATATAGAAATTTACCTTTTCACTTTCTGATAGCGATAAGTCAATTTTACTTTACACGAATTTTAAGTGAACTCTTTAAAAACATCTGAAAAAACAGCAAATTGTATACTCATAAAATTCATAAATTATTAAAAAAATACACAAGTATTTACCAAAATTTCTTATAACGAAGTTTAAAGTTTGAAGCTTGGCCTTGGCATGATCTTTGTTAGAGAGAAGCACACCATCATATTAATTGGAAAATAATGAATATGAAATAAAATGAGTGTGCAATATATTTATACCATCAGTATTTTAAACAATAGGATGTACTGGTATCAAAATCGATTATTCTGTTGTGTTTGCATTTATTTTTCATTCGTACAATTACTGCACACATACGCCGTAATAAAAGCATGAATTGTAATAGGAAAAATAATTACATCACTTCTTTAGTAGATTCTACTCTGCAGGTTCACATATAAAATGGAGTTGTGCATATTTGGCTGTATATATTTACATATGTATGTATGTATAATTCTCACCTCTCAAGTCCATGACCCTTTCATCAATGCATTTACCTACATTCCAGCTCAACCACAAATTTCCAGCAACAACCACAGCGCAGGTTATTTCTACTCAGTGTTTGCTAAATTTGTAATTTTTTTTATGATGAAATTAAAACAAAATATATATATTAAAAGTTATCTAAACAATAATTCGAATTGTTAATTTTATCAATCAATTCAAGATGTGTTTTGTATGATGTTTTGAATAACATTTCTCAGAGTATAATTCAGTCATTCATATATAAAAATATTTTAATAAATATAAAAAACAAAGAGAATTTTATAAAAAGCGGTTTTGCAAAGAAACTTTTTAAGAACAATAAAAACTTTAATATATATAAAATAATCCCTTATCCTCCCAAGAATGTTAAATTCGTTTCTTAGTTTTCAATATATTTTATATAGAAAAAAAAAACAGTTTATCGTAGAAATGGTTTAAAATCCTACAAAAGTTTAATTTTTAATCGGCCAACTCAACTTTTTCTCTTGAGACTTTAAAAAAAGCATATAGTTATTAAACCATTTTAATACTTACTATATTCTCGGTTTATTCAAAATGTGGATATATTTCTGCGATATATAATGCTCCTAGGGTGTGGGACCTTAAAAATTCCGATCTGACTTCCGGACATACAGTTTTGAAGCGCTCTTATTTGCTTACTAATGAAAAATATTAATTTTCAAAGGTGCACATGGAAACTATTCTCATAGCTTTTATTTATTCCTTTCAACAGGCATTGGTCAGAACAAGCATTCTCTCAAACGAACTTTCACCCTTTCTTTTCAATATCCTGCGAGTTTTTGTGTTAATGCTTTTAAAACAAACAAATAAGGGACAAGTTAGCAGCAAATTGTGCATATTTCTTATAATATTTTGTATTGCTTTTAAGATTACTGAAGTTTTTTTGAAAGTGTGAAAATATATTAATTCATGTTATATATATGGACCGATTAGAACTGAATGCGGTGGCTTAGGCAGAGCCATATTTGTTGAACAAAGGGGAACGCGATCAGTTAGAAGGAGATGCTAAGGACGCTTCTCTAAAAACCAACGCAAACGATCTTAAGATGTGAGGCAACTGAAGTATAGACTGTTTGGCGAAGTACAAACTTCGAAAAAGCGTAGTAGAAAAAAATTTCCTTGCGCAAAGAGTTTTCGTTAAAGAACTTGCGGGCACTAGTATTTGTAGAACTAATTTTACATCAAGAAAACGCGTGTTATCCTTAAGTGAATCATATCGCCATGAACTTGGTAAATATGTGGTACGTGCTGTAACTCGCTCTGCCGCTGAGATGGGGTATCACAGAAAAAGTTTTTTTATAATCGGGGTCACTAATCGGCAGGCAATGGCAAAACTCCGAGTATCATTTCTGCCATGAAAAATTTTCTCGTAAAATATATCTTCCGACCGGAGTCGGCACAAAAATGGAAGGTCACTCCATAAAAGATTAATATTATAAACGTTTTTAAGGCAAAAAAGATTTATCTGCAAAAACCTACAAAGCACTCAATCTCATAAGACGGCGTAACTTTACCTTAATGATGGCAAATTATTTTAAGATACCCATGTGAGGAAATATCTTTTAGAAAATCTTAGCCTCAAACAGGCTTTTATCTCGTTTTGTTCCAAAAACAAAAAATCTCTAAATTGGCAACACAACATTTTGCCTAAACATAGCTGGATATGTTATATATTACGAGTACATTACGAAAAATAACATTTGTACAACGATTGATTGGATGCCACACTCGCGAGAGAGAGGGCAGCGCAGCTTCATCAAATCAATTGTTCACATCCAGCGTGCCTCGCTAGAGCGCCGGCCGTTGCATAGTTTTTCTCACTTCAATCAATTTTTGCATCATAAACGTATGGCCACTACGAACACAATTGCCGCCTGTTGCGCTAATGTTAACATTTGAACAGGTTACTTCAGAACTAGTGCGATACTAGTTAGTTCATTTCGAAACGGTACCACACCGCGGTTTATAACTGTGTAAGTAAATTTGTTTGTCTTTTTGAATATTTTATTGCCTACTAATAACAAAAAAGATAAACAATTTATAATTTCAATGCCCAAGCAGACACCTGCGTCTATTTTTATTTCCTCTAGCACTTCGAACGCAGTCGGTAATTTGGCGGAATAACACATCACAACCACTCGATTATGGTGTATGTCCCCGCTTTTACGATAGGGTGTAGATGACGTTTGTGAATTACCCGGCAACTGTATCAGCGCGGTCATCCTTGACGAGACGGCAACTGCAACAATTTTGGAATTTCAATTAAACATTTCCGATGTCAGACGGTCAATGGTGTGTAGCGAATGGTGAATGGCAAGGAGAGTAATTTTTTCTATAATTATAGATAGGTACGTAGGTAAGTATATGTATATGTATGTACATATGTATGTTCTTTGATTCACATGCTCATGCACGCATACATACACACATATGTATGTACATAGAAACATATAGAAAACCATTGTGGGCATATGCGCCAAAGAACTGTGTATCCGATTTTATTTTACATATTCCGCTACTCATCTGCTGCCGCAGATATATTAAAAAGTCAATTCAAGTTGATTCGATTGTGTTTCACGTGAATTCGAGTCCATTTGATGGGAACAGTCTGGCTGCCTCACAACGTTGCACAAAGCGCCATCGCACGCCACTGTTACTGTCCTCCCACACACACACACACACACACACTTGTCACACGATTCGCAAATGAAGTTGACAATTTGTTGACGTTGTCGCTACATTTCAACTTAATTCGCTTCTGTTCAATGCGGCTTCATCAATTTAATAGCTCTCCTCGGTCCACTGTCCGCTGTCCGCTCACCGTTCGTTTCTGCCTGTCGGCGAACACCCCCTTAAAAGGCGCCGTTGCAGCCACGATTTACCTACTCGAGCAGACAAAATGGCAGCGGACAGCGCGCAGTCGACGCCGTTGGGTTTGTTAGCCATAATTTGGCTAATAGTTCTGCTTGTGCTGCTGGCAAATAACAGTCGTATAGCGGCTGGCGTTCCTACTTTCCGCTGGTCGCTTTGCTGATCGTCTCCACTGTCTCGTTTCAAATCATTTGCATTTGTGACATTTTTGAATTAAATTCATGGTGAATTTATAAAGCAAGCCAGCGGCAACAGCAGCAAAGGCACTAACTAATTCGGAGTCAATTGCCAGCAATTTATGTCCCCAGCATAAGTGTACTCCTACATATGGATGTACATATGTACGTATGTGTGTTAATACATGTGAGCTCATGACCACATTTACACTGAGGCACAAAAGCGAACGCAACACATACATATGTAAACCGTAAAAGTTGAAAGTTGAAAGAGGCAGGTTAGACCAGGTAACAGGTTTCCATGGTTGAATTCGGTTTCAATTTGACTTTTCCAAATTAAACATGCCAATCGTCCACTTAATTGGCGATATTAGCAGGCAGAATGACTGCGCTTGCTGCGATTATTACGACGGGAAATTTTGGTGATTTTTTGAATTCGCAAATTTCGCTCTAATTATGTGTGTGCAGGTAAGGTTTGGAATTTAATAAAATCGTGCAAATTAGAAAACAATAAATTGATGTAATAAATAAGCATTTTTTTATCATATCCATTCACATTAAATGTTAGAGCTTATAATACCCGCTATTAAATGATTGCATGAAAATGTATAAGACTAGTTGGTTTGTTGCAGTACGTACCATACATATGTATGTATATGAGGAGGTAACTTTCAAAACGTGATATGTCACAAAAAAAAAGTTTAGAATGCCATCTTCTTCTAGTTTATGGACCGCTTGATTTGTAAAAGAAAAGTTCGCTAAAAACGTGTCTATTTCTATGTATTTCCTTCGAGTAAAAGTGGTGGTAAAAACAAAACGTGTTCTGTCCCCTGCCAGGAATCGGTCATAAAATGTTTTGTCCAAACGAGTTGCAGCTAAAACGGCGAAGTATTCACGACTCCACAATAGTAATGTAATCAACCCTTGTGCTCACGACATGACAGCCTTCGTTGCTAAAAAGTCACACCAAATCAAGTCGCAAAAGTTCGAAAAAGCTTGCGTTCGGTTCCCGAGCAACTTGCACAGGATGTAATAATTTCATCCTTGATCCAGACTCAAGACCTGAAGCGAAGTAGGCCCCAAGAAAATCCCAACAAGAAGGCAGTATCAAATCATCAGTACAATGTTAAATACTTCGTAAGTGCTAATTCTCAGAGGGTGCCGGTTTGCAAGAAGCTTGTTTAGAAGTAACTAAGGTGGGAGGGACTAGATTAGAAAACATTGCAAAGAAAGAGGGTCTTTAAGAAATAAGCCGACTATTATTGTAAAAGAGGAATACATGGAAATTTACAAAAACCTGGGACAATTGTACATACTAGGACAGGACTGGGAACTCAAAGACACCAAAGATTTAAAGAAGTTCTACAAGGACCTAAAAAAGATAAGCAATATGAAGAGGATTTTTTTTAAAGTCTGCGAGGTCCATGGTAATCGATCTGTCAGAATAAGAGCAATGAAAAACTTTATCTACGAGGGAGATGAATCCTATCAAAGTCTCAATAAGAAGTCATTCACCAATAATATGTTACGCAGAATGGAATCACAAACATTGTCTCTATGAAAATCCTTAACTGATGAAAAGAAGAAAGATGTTGACAAATTACTGCAGGCCGTCTTTGGAAACTGGCAAGAGCTAGATGACAACCGCTTCAATTGGTACAAAGAACTCCTTTTCAATGCTCCAACTGTTGCGGAGAAAATAAATGAAGAGAATGAATGTGGTTGCCTGGATGAAGAACAGTGTGTTAGAATTCAAGATACCACTAATTGTGAAGCTAAAATAAAACATTGCCCAACATTATTATTTGTTTAAGTACCCATTAATTGTTTATTAAATTAATCCATACTTGAAATACCACCTAATATTGTATGGACAAAGCACATTTTGACTGCTACTTTTTAAGGTGTTTTCAGGTCAAAACATGTTTTGTCCACAAGGTTCATGCAAAACGTGTTTTGTCCATTTTTAAATCGTTGAAATATTAATATACAAGCCAAATTTATCTATGACAGTTTAATAATATCATTCAGCAGAGTCCACTTCCTCTTTCTGCGCAAAATAATCAACAAAAAGTCAAAACAAAAAAGTCCATTTTTCTCGGTTCCTTATCTGAAGGACAAATCACGTTTTGAAAGTTACCTCCTCATATGCTATATAAGTATATGTATGTACATATGTACGAGTATGTAAAAGCGTGTATACTCGTCACAGACAAGTTTTAGCAGTTTAACTGTTGTTTTTTTTTTTAGGTTTAACTGCGAATGGTGGTATAAAAAGCCGTCACATCAATCAATCTTCGCAAAGAGCTAAATTATATGTTTGAATATCATTCACTTAAACCGGCTATGGCATAAATAAAAATTTAACCAATGGAAAAAAACTTAAAGTTATTGGTCAAATCCCCGTGAGAGCTTTAGAGCGTTGCTTCAGGCCAGATTTGTCTGGTGGGATGACAGCAGAAAGCACATTTCTACTATCCGGCTTAGAGTCCTTCTGCAGTCAATGGCTACCTTGGAGATTGTGTAGTTAGAGTTTAGGGATTTAATAGCATCCTGACTGTCTGAGTATATGGCTATACGTCGCTCTAAAGGGGCGCAAGTTATGATGCTATGAGCTGCCTCCATCCGCCAAAAAAACACTACAGTGGTCCGGTAAGCGAAAACTGAGGTTTAGATCGAATTTTCTAGAGTGAATTCCGCTGCCTATTTTTTCGTTTCGCATGGTGGCGTCTATACATATGGCTGACGATCCTTGGTCTAGGTCCAGGGTACCTACCCACGCGTTCCTTTCTAAGATGCTTAAAAAGAACGTATTTTCTAAACATAGAAGGGGAATAGTATAATCTAGTTGTTTTGCTAAGATTACACGCAGAGTTTCAAGGCCTTTGCGTGTCGGGATCTAAGATCTCTCCACGACTGGATCGCATTTAGCCTGGCCGGAGTAAAGTCTGCCAGAAATTTGCCATGAGATCCACCGATGGAAGATTTAACATTATTTTCAGATATTTGGTGGGTATAGAGGGCAGTGCTTCCGTCATGAGCATTGAGACTGGCCCGTACTCATTCTAACCTCAGCCTTTCGCCATTATTGATAAAGATAAATACAAATTTATTCTTCAACCAACAAAAAGTAATATGTGAATAATTTTTAATTTATAATTTTTGATAGTCATTCTTTTAGTTGCTATCTTTTGCTATGTTTACGGCTCATGATTCGCTCTCCCATTCGTAGTTCGTTCACTCATTCCTAACTGGCACCCTAATCACGAACGGAATCAGCATGATTCCTCATAAAAAATTCTGTGAGCACATCACCGCATTTGTAGTTGATGCAATCGGAATAACCTGCGAATTACGAAAAAATCGATGCCGTTTCAAATTTTAATCGGGAATTTATCGAAAATAGCTACCAAAATACAAACAGCTATCAGAGCAAATCAAAAACAAGTAAGAAAAGCTAAATTCGGGCGAAAAAGATCTTTATATACCCTCGCAATGTATTTTTGTATGGGCGGTGCCCATAGTTTCATAAAAGCTATGTTTTTTTTTTAAATCGCAGCTGGTATTAAACTTTACTCAATTTCTTCCAATAAATACTGAAAAAGGTTTTTGCATTTTTAAAAATTTCCGTTATATGGAAGATCGGCGTGGTAATGGTCCGATTTCAATAGTTTTTAACGGTGATGTTAGTGATATCAAGGAAAATATGTTCACCAAATTTTGTGTTGATACCTTACATCGTTATTGAGATACAGACATTTTTTCCTAAGTAGGCGTAGCAACGCCAATTTTTCTAAATTTCATAAATACCTAATTTCTTAGTTCACTCAATTTGCTTTAATGGATACCGAAAAAACGGAGTTTATGCATTTTTCAAAAACTTTCGATATATGGCAGGTGGGCGTGGTTATTGACCGGTCGTGACCATTTTCGATACCAACCTACCCTGTCCAAAAGGCAATCTATGTACCAAATTTCATTGAGATATCTCAATTTTTACTGAAGTTATCGTGTGGACGGCGGACGGACGGACAGACATCGCTAAATCGACTTCTCTTTTCATTCTGAGCATTTTGGTATATATATGACTATATCTATCTTGATTCCGTTATGCTGTTACAAGCAACCGTTATGCGAACAAAGATATAATGCGCTTGTGTACAAGTACGCTCGGGTATAATGAGACGAACAAAAAACAATTAAATGCTTAATTGTATTCAAACCTTGAGTTTGTGAAGAAAAATGTCATGAGGAAGAGGTTGTTGGCTACAACTTAAATGAATGAAGACGCAAAAGTATGTATGTATGTATGTATGTATGTAAGTATTACAACAGCAACAAAAATGGCAAACGCATCACGAATGTGTCGTGCACACGCAGTGATTCGCCATTCATAATTCAAGTATCGAGACACGTGACTCACCTGTGCCTCCGACTGCTTGAGTGATGCGATTGACAGCGGGTGCGTATATATGTATAATAAAGTTATTTTTTAAACTGAATAATTGAATTGCGCAAAAAATAATTTAAATGTAAATTCGTCATTCCAAATTATATGCATTATGAATAAAATAATACCATTTAATTACAAAAATTAAAGCACTGCTAATACTCGTATATTCATTCTCTATTACATCCGATTGCACTCGTACTCGTACATATGTTTTTATCTACATATACGTGTATGTACACTTACATCCATCCATACATATGGCTGAGTACCAACTTTTGCTTACCTGTTATTGTCATTACCTGTGTATGTTAGTGCCTTCGAATTCAAAGCTCTGTTAGTGACAAACTTTTTCGATTTCGTTGGCGACGCAAAGACGTCTTCAACAAAACTACTTAATCTACCCGTCCTCCCGCGCCACCACCATTCGCTACCACACATAAGCCACAACCCAGTTTGCGCAATTGCCTTCGTCTCACTTGCTATTCGTGCTGTTGTTCGGCTTCCTGTTGCTGTAACATGCTGTTTTTTTTATCGTTGCATCCATTGTTGTTGTTGTTGTTGTTGCTTTTAACAAATAGATTCATGTATTCGCACATACACACACACATATGTAAGCACAAAAGTGCATTCTTGCCACTTTGCTATCGATTCTGGCAATATATTTTCAGGCGAAAAGGCGTGTGTGTTGGTAGCATCAGAAAATTCGTGTCAATGTCCGCAGAAGAAACTTCAACTGTTTTTTTTTTTTTATTTCATATTTTTTGTTTTCATTGCTTACCCACCTCGGCAGTGATACCATGCAAAGTTACGTAAAAGTAACGACGGCGACATAAACAATGGTGAATAACTTTCTAAAGAAAATATAACTTGCAATTGTCTTCATCTCGAATTAAATTTCAAAATTTATGCACATTTTTTGACAACAATTAGCGTTACAAAGCGGCTAGAAACAACAATAACAACACACACACAAAAGAGGATGAGGCGAGAAGGTGATTGCGAATGCCAGCTCTATTCGCGGGCGAAATTCTCAATGCGCTTAAGTTAAGGCGGAAGTTAGAAGCGAAATGTGAAGCGACACGCTGGAGGAGTATGGTAATTAGAGTAATGGAAATATGTAGCTGTAAACAAATCTGATGATGAATTGCACATGAAATTGTCAGTAAATGTAAACAAGAATCTGCAAAACGGAAGAAATTGGAAAACATACAAAAACAAAGAGCGCCAACAAAACAAATCACTTTGATAGCAATTGCATTAAGAATGCACATAAAGGTGTGGATTTGCAAGTTTTTAAAATTTCCACGAAAATGCAAGGAAAGCACAAAATTAAATAAACAAATACGAAAAAACGCAAGATATATTTACAATAATTGCTATTTCTTAAATTGTGATGAGTACCTACATTCATATACATATATTAACTCGAAATGTCTGGGAAAATGTTAAGGTTACAATCATGATTTTCTAGCAAAGGTTCGAAGTACATACCTTGAGAACACACCGTTTTTTTTTTACCTTTGAAGAAATAACAAAAAAAGTGTAATAGCAAAAATACGATGACGCTGGCATATGCGGCTGATATTGACACCGTTCGCTTTAACAACAGAGCCATCAGTGCAGCGTTATAGAGCAGTCTAGAGAAAGAAGCAAAGTAGTTTGTGACAACAAATATGAAATCCTCGCATGTTGGCACCCACGTCACTGTTGGAAGTTACAACTTTGAAGTAACTAATTTATTTCGAATGCCTAGGAGTCAGCATTAACACCACTAAAAATGCCAGCCTCGAAATCAAGCGAGAAATAAACTGACCGACAGGTGCTACACGGCGCTTGGTAGTCCATTAAAAAATAGTAGAGGACTTTCTCGATGAACAAAAATCTCGCTCCACAAATCCCTCGTCATGCCCGTCTGTTTATTTGGCGCCAAAGCATGGACTATGTTGAATAGCGATTATTCGGTTTTGGGGGTTTTCTAGAGCAATGTTCTTCGCAAGATTTTTGGCCCTGTTCGCGTTACCGACGGGTAACGAATAAGATGGAATGATTACGATGCTCCGGTGAAGAAATCTTACGACCCGTCACCCATGGGTGGCCAACGTAGACAACTCAGGGGTGGCTACGAACGCACTAGAAGGCTTACGTACAGAAGGACATGTGTTTACTTTGTTTAAGTAATTGGCATAACGTATTGAAGGAGAGTGGGAACTGAGGAAGTTTTTTGGTCTCGGTCCAAACCTGACAAACTTGTATAGTGCCATATAAGAAGAAGAAAAAAGTCGTTGAGGTAAATTATCGGCCTCTGCATTTGACTGAACGGTAATCAAAATGAGTTTTGTCCAAAGAATACCTTCAACTAATACTTAGTATGTTTCTACGAATGGGAGATTTTTTTTATGAGAAATATGCATCGAAAGCCAAACCGCTAAATCGGTCAGTAGACGACGTCAAACCAAACAATCCAATCCTCCGGTTCAATTGCCTTTCTCGAGTCTTTCGTGCCTGCCCTTAAATTTTTAGCCTATTTAGGGATTGTTCTTGATTCTTTATACCTAATATATCCCAAATTAAGGAAAGCGTAATCTGTAAGAAATTGCGATAGAAATAATAAATTAAGAAAAAAGTGTACGAATTGAATTCCCGGGCCTTATATCTTTCAAAGTGGTTTATATCCAACTACTTGTTCGACAGGCATCTTGTATCACAACTACATACATACATACATACTACATACAACACCTTCATTTAGCCGTATACAGCTCAAACCATGCTTACAAAACTAAGCTATTTAACTAAACATTAATTGTGAGATAATTTTAGAGAGCTTCGACTTCATCACTGATCGCATTGATAATTTTAAATAACTTATTTTTTTCCGAGAATCTTTTAGCCAAAAGCGTTAGTTTCTTCTGAGATTTTTAGAGTGTAACTGTACCGTCGCAAGAGGGTTCTAACATAAGTAGAATAGGGAAACGCAGAAAATGATTAGGAAGCAACAATTCTAAGAAGCAAACTTCTGCCGTTCTCTTTTTCAAATAATATTCAACACTGCTGATCACACGCCAAGCCTAGTATAGAATGTAGTGGGTAGGCTCAGCAAGCTGAGTTTTTTTGGTTCAATCCTGCGAATCGGTGATACAAAATAAATTAAAAGGTCTGATGCGGAGATGCGCTAACCTCTTAGAGTACAGTAAATTTGAAAGTCTGCTGAACAGAACAGTGTTATTTTCTGTTTTGTAGGAAAACATATTGACTGTAACATGTCAAGTGCATGCAACAATTAAGTATTCGTAGGCATTCATAATTGAATTGGAAATGTTCTAGAAAATACTTTGAACTCTTGCACATTTCCCCTAACACTTTATTGCCACCATGGCACAGACACTCGACGTCGGTAAGTCTAGTTTTTTGTGTTTTTTTATTCTTTTTTTTTCTTTTTTGCACAAATCGATGTTGTCTAAGCCGCACTACAAGTAATTAAAATAAAAGTTTCGCTCGCCAGTCAGCCGGCAAACTTCGGCACTCTATTAATCTGTTCCGGGAGCTGTGTACGCTTTGCTAAGAAAAGCAACGACAAAAACAAAAACTGAGCAAATTAAAAGAAAAAAAAAAAACAGCCAAGTAGCATGAATAACTTGAAGAAATCACTAATTATGCAAATTGTTCTTCGTTTTGAGGAGTAACGGCAGTGTCTTCGTCAGCTTTTGCAATGGCCAAGTGACAAATAAATAGTATGAACAACAAAGCGTTGCAATGGGTGATGAAAAGGGGAAGCAGCAAGCGCAGGATAACCTCTTCGAAAGTGTAGACTACTTTCGGCGTCGTCTTCATCAGGCAAACAGGACGGTTATGCAAAACTAATTACAAATAAAATGCATACAACCTGCCTACTAACTAGTACATAACATTCCTCAACTCATTCGCCTTTCACTTCACTCGGCTGTAGTTTTTTTTTTTTTTTTTTGTATATTTTTATTTACAGCACTTTGCGCCTTTGCTACTTCTCACAGAAACTCAATTTTACGACCAATTCAAAATTCAAAGATGCGCCACGCAACTCCATTTTCGTCGACTGAAGTTGAACGCGAACACTTTAGCTCGCGTCTAGTATTGTCAACTCCAACGCAGCAGATCGGAAAGCACTTGAGGAGTAAAACTTTGCCGCCCAAGCGACGCCAAGGACAACGACAGAGCGGTCATTTTGCACCATCTCCTTTCAACTCGTAGCGGTGTGTGTGTGTGTGTACTACGTTGATTGTTTGACCGTTTTCACCATCCAAAACTTGACAGCACTGAACATTGTTTTTCCACTGCGCGCATCTGTGTTATTGTCTGTAAATAGTTTGTTGTGGTTGTTCTTGTTGTTCAAGTTGCTAATGTCTAATTGCCAATGCCATTGCCATGTAATTTTGAATTGATGCTATGCTAAAAGGTTCCACAGCGTTGCGACAATAGCAAATCAACCTGCTGCTGTCAACGAAAGCAACAATAACTTTGTGTTGGAATGGTGATGGGGTAAATTCCGTTCGTTTCGCATTGCTGTTTGTAACAGTCGCAATCGCAAACGCAGGCGCAGTCGCAGTCGCTGTCAACTTCACCATTGCGGCTTTTTTTTAGCTAAGAAAGGAGTATATAGTGAATTTTTAATTAAATGTAAATTCAATTTAAATCTACCAACAACAACACATCAGACTCATATTGCAATATGACTAGAAGGTTATAGGGTTGTTGTTCGCTTACATTTTGGAGTTCTCTCTGTCACTCATTAAGGATTTGCAAGGCAAATAGAGTAGTAGAAGGTGATTCAGTTTTCCTCGTGATTGCATCCTTAACTATATATGTTTCTTATCGATTTTGGAAGCGTACTCAAAATTGCAGTGAGGCCATGATTGTCTCCACTGGATCTCGTTTTGAAAAGGCTACTCGATAATTTAAAGATGTGCCTTGTGGTGCAATGCTTTTACTTAACAGATAATGTTTTCTGAGTTAAAAAACTCGGATCAAACTAAATCCCGATTAAACTATACAACTTTTATTTTTTTAAACTATGTATAGTGCATATCATAATTATAGGATACCCACAGCCAAGTTTTAAATAAGATAAATAGCTTTCTTTTATAAAATTTCTTATAGTGTTCGAAAAAAATTCCTACGAATCGACACCAATAGGTGGGCAAAGAAGGCAAGGGCGAACACCCTGGAAGGGCCAAGTGCAGAAAGACCTGTCTTCACTTGCTGTCCATAATTGACATAACCTAGCGAAGGAGAGGGGGTAATGGCACAACTTTCTGGTCTCAGCCTAAACCGACAAACGGTTGTAGTGGCATAAAAAAAATATATATATTATTCTATGAAAATATTGTTTGCTCTCTTGCAAAAACAATATACGCACGATTTGCAAACTTTATGAGAAATTTGTCATAATTTATATTATTTATAATTTAATAATATGATATTTTGAACCAAAAAAATTAAAAAAGTTGTTTTGAGTAAATATTTTTGCAGTTTATTTAATTTGAATATAATAAAATGGAAAATCCTAGTGGCTTCAATTCAGCGTTGATTTTTGATGTTTTTTATTCGCGCTCTTCCACAATATCTTTCATTAATGTATACGATAAAAATCTCGTGCTTGTGTTATATGGAAAAAATTACGAAGGAGCGTCAGTAAAAAAAAAAATGTTTAAATTCAAGAATTTTGTTAAGTCATATGAAGCATACACATTTTAAAATTTTACTTTTAGGCCACAAACTGTTTGCTTTAACAAGCATAATTGTTTATTTAAATTTAATATTTTTTTAATATGTTAAAAAATTTTTGGTAAACAAATTATGTGTTCTTATTGTTTTTTTTTTTGTACTTTAAAATTTTTTGTTCCTTTTTTTGCTTATTTCTTTACTTTGTTTTGTCTATTTCATAGGTGTTTTAGATCTCAGAATACAGGTGTGAGATCTCAGAATACAGGTGTGAGTATGTAAAAATTCGAATACGAGCAATTTTCGTTTTCGAATCAAACTATACAGCAGCCCCCAAGGTCTGAATAGGACTATAACGCTAATTGAAGAAGTGTCTTAGCTTGCCGGAAAATCAGATCGAAACTGTACTTGCAACATGCAGAAAAATCAAAGAAACCATTGCCTCAATTATATATTGTTTATACGACCGGCTAACGATGTTTTGTTTCTTTGCACACTACTTTAAGCGAAACTGTCGGAATGAACTTGATTGCAAGCAACGCTTCACTCGGCTATGTATTGTGCATTCGGTCTGAAAGGGCGAGTTCCAGAGCCATACAGCCTGTTAAATGAATTACTAAGAAACTCTGCGCGTTTTTTCTGGCCTTTTTCCCTTACCTTAGTTTATCATATATTGTTACAATAGTGCCAGTGATTACTTTTCAAGTTTGCTGCTTCTGGACCCGAAGAAATTTTGAAAAAATTTTAATGGCGCAACGTAAGTTCTCGACGCAATTTGTGTTACGTATTCTACGTGAGGACCAAAACTTAGTCTATCGTCACGGATACTTTGACTGACGCAAAACTCTAGTTTTTTGTTTATTTACTTTAAATATTGCCACACCAGGTTTCTTGCGGTCGGCCTCTATTCCTGCTAGAATTAAGTCTTCGCCCAAATCAGTTTGGAAACGTGCTCATAAAAACAAGAATTTACTTCCATATGTGGGCTTTGTATGCTAAGGGCCGGAATCCATTTTAGCTTTAGAGAAATTTTTTATGTTCAATGTGCTTTCATAAAACTTTTACGAATATTCACAATGACTTTAATAAAAGAATTCTTATTTAGTTTTCCATATTTTCACCAAATCTTCAATAAATTTGAGTAAAATATATACCAAGCTGATATTTTTATTGCACATATTTGATAGATCTGTCAACATAAATAAATTAACTTTTTTTTAAATTCCACCAGTTATGAAATACTTCTATTTAACACCTTACAATCTTGTTTAGTCCAATCCACTACACAACGGAAGAACCTGACCAGGGGGCTAAGAATCTAATGTTACAACTGCCGACATATGACAACAGAAGAATTAAAGTATGCAGAAATATTGCGTAGAGGGCGAGCATAGCAAAATTTGCAGTCGCAACATTTTATAGGCTTCACCTGAGCCGGAAAAGACCTGAAACTTCGTACTCAAAACGCGTTCCTACGAAAGCACCAGGAGGAGAATGGTACGTGACGACAGAAAAGTTATGTACGAAATGTTGGTTTTATGGCTCTTAACTAAACTCATCGGCCGTGTAGCTTGCGCTTAAATAATAAACTATTCCCAAAAAATATTTTCAAAAATACAAACTTACATACATACTCTAATTAACAATACACTGCAAATTCAATGATAAAATTATGCAAAATACAAATATTTTCTAGTTAATTATTCAACATGCAACAAAAGCTCAAATGAGATATGCGCTTAAAACATCAAAAGAGGAAATGTCAATGCAAATGTATTTAATGAAATTTATGGAGCAAAACAGGCTGTATAGCAAGTCAAATGAATTGGAAAATTCGATATGAAGTCATTATGAAAAATCATAGATTCCACCTTTTTATGGTAAGTAATCAGTCATTTTTGACAATGGAGCGCCCGCAGGTCGGTCGGCCCGTCTATTGAGCGACATTTATTAGAACCCCAGCGCGTTACACATTATTATTATTTTTTTTTTTGTTTTTTTCACATTTCGCATGTATGTAAGTATGCGTGTAGCTAACTATAAAATATATGTGATGCTCGTACATACATACATACATCTAAATTTAGCTACTCAATTGCTGCGAACCGCATTGATGGCGTGTGAAATGTGCGACGGATGACAAAACAGCAGCAGCGACGGAAATGGCATTGCCACCGCTAAGCGAGTGTGCACACACTTGTATAGATAAACGCTTAACGTGCGGGCGGTCGCCATCAGTGATTTTGTTGTTAAAAATCCTCTCAAAATTCTAATACGAGTACGCTGAACGGAAGTAGATGGCGCTATTGCGTTGCTATCTGTGCGCCAAAAGCAATTTGTGTGCGGTGTGCCAGCCATGTCTGTGAGCTGATGACAGCTACAACAATTTGTTTATATAATATAACAACAACAGCAATATGTGCACAACAAAACTATAATGAGCACCAACATCAATAGCAACAACTGTTGAGGTGTATGATAATGGCGGAGTTAGCGGGCAGCTGAATGTTGGTTGCGCTTGGTGGTTGTATGCTGCTGACTTGTGGCTGCTTGTAAGCGGTTGAGGGGTGGTGACGATGGTGCGGTAGTGCGGTGCGCTAGGGATGTCGAAACGGCGCAGTAGCGATAATATGCTGAAAATGAGTTGAAAATTTGCATTTAAATTAAAATTTATATTTGGTTCAACGCTCACGTTTCTATGAGCGAGCCAAGTGGTGGTAGAATACATGCTGTGATGTACACACACACACGCATTCTTCATACATATGTTATGTATGGATTTGTGTGTTACACATGTGTGTGTGTGAGCGCTCGTGTAAGAGGTGGGCAAAAATGCAAATTCGGCGATTAGTTTCGGCTGTTTCGTCAAGTCGACACGCAAGTGATGATCAACCCATTTCTAACTATTGTTGTTGTTGTATTTTGTCGCTGTCATATTTGCCACATAAATACGGCAAACCAATATGTTGCACATTGAGATTTTCAAGTTGCCCATAGCACCAGTGAAGCTGCTGTTGTCTGTCGCCTGATAATGCCGCCGTTGGCGATTGTTTTGTGTCTGCCGCTCAACGCAAACCCGCCGCTGATTACTGTTGCGCCATCATCACTCAATCGGCATGCCCTCCTCCTCTGTATGCCACACACGCGCCACACACTGCGTAGGTGCGTACTGCACACATTCATATATGCAAACGATATTTATGCACGCCGATCCCTAAGGACCAACAACGAATGTGTTTCAGCTGACTCTACGCGCATCACATCAAATGCGCTAATTTTCGCGCTTTTGAAGCTGTCATTTATGTAGCTATCGAACGTTAATTTCTTTGCGCAATTTGCATTTTATTTTCATACATATTTTGCAAAGTGGCAATTTTTACTTCCCTTTTGAGTGTTAATCTTTTTTTTACAAACAAGCCCTGTCGTACTAAATAATTTAGGCTTTGTGGTGGCGTTGAATTCCAGAGTGGCATTAATAATTTCATTCGTTTTGTAGAGGCCGTGCGCCAGTTGAGGTATTTAGAAATAAATTTCCATAGGGTCTTACTCCCGTCAAGATCTGAATGTGATAGAGGTTTTGATATGTCTGCATGGCATCGCAGTTCTAAGGTCGAGCAAGATGTCGGGGCAGGGGCGTTCTCAGACTTCTTAGTAAAGTGGAAGTCTGATCACCTGTCTCAATTTCCTTGGGTCTTTGTGGCAATCGCTTAGAGCGTAACTGCTATCTTTCCAGATAGCCGGTTGACGATATTGAATCAAGTGTGCAAGCAGCTCTCAGTAGATTTAATTAGTATTCCTTGGCACTGCAACATAGCTCGAAACGAGGCAGCGGATCAGCTGGTCAAAGAGGGTTTAGTGACAAACTCAGATGTGGTGGCGATTCCAATGCCGTTAGGATCAATAAACAAAATAATTAACCTACTTCACTTTCAGAAATCCGCTAAAAAAATTGCAAAATTAACATGATCCGACTAAAACCTAAAGAGAATATCTATTCTTCTGGTTCAGGTAAGGCCTGCAGGACTTTGACTAACTCAACCTTCTGAAGTTCATCAACTGCGCTTGTTGGTTGTAACGCAACAACCCGAGCTTCTTCGCCGTCGTTCTAACCTAAAAGAAAATAATGCCCAGACTTTGTTCATTGACGGTTGGTTCAAGCAGGTAGTAATAATCAGGAATTCCGATCATTGGGAATGGTATCACTTATTTTAATGACATAATATTTATTATTTAATGTACATTAATTGTTGACATTATTCCTAAGCTGGAGATAAAATCGTCCAGTTGGTCTTATCTCCAAAGCTTCTTCGTCCAATACGTCCTCATAATTCGAGCAGTTGAAAATTATCCAACCCTCGGGTACTGTTGACTTAAAAAAAAACAGCAGAACTCGCAAGGAGGACAGGAGGACAGTTATTATACATACAATTTTGAAGGAAAAAAATGTGCGTCCGCTTCTTTTATAAAATTGATATAGAGCTTGAAAATTGTCGTTTGATGTTGCTTTGAATATTTTTAATGCCAAGAAGAAAAATAAATCAATAATCAGGCCTATCGCTGCAACTATCGTAATACGACTTTCGTAGATTCTACGAAAAAGGCATCACTGAGTACGAATGGCTACGTCGTAGAGCTCATTCGTAGCGCCATTTCGTAGATTTGTATATGAATTTGTTACGACGTGATATGGTTGTCGGAGAAAAGTTTAGAAATAATATTTGAAAGGAATATACGGATACGCTTGTATATCATTTGTAATTTTCGGATTACAGTTTTCAAGTAATTTAGAAACCATGACAAAAATATTGCTTTGCGCCAGTATATGTGAAATGTAGCAGAATAAATGTATATATTTGGACAAGACTTGCGACAGCTCGTTTGATTCTTCATTACTTGTTAATATGTACAGATATTTGTTAAGATATTAAATATATATTAAAAGCTTGTTCTATAAGCATTTTTTGGGGCTACGAGTTAGTTTATAATTAAACAATTTTGTGTGATCCATGAACCAGATCGAGTCAATAACCTAGTTTAATAAGGTGAACTGCAGTTCAACGAAAGTAAACAACTATTTGAAGTAAAATAAATTCCAACATCTTATGCCATTTGACGGTAACAAGCAGGGCTTAACTCGAAAATTTTCTTTGGCAAGATCTTTTGAATATTTTTAAGTTGATTTTTTCGGTTGATAAATCTTAAATACAAATATAAAGAAAAATTGTATCAAAGTAGGACAGTTATCAAGGCATATTCAATTTCCCTCACTACATCCATTTTTTCTTTTTCTTTATAACCTTACTTTAACGTCAAGTTATAATATTAGAAAATATTTATTTCTCGATTTGTTTCTTAAATTAATGTAACTTCCACATTCTCAATTGAATTTCAATAAACAAGGCTTTATATTTATCTTTAAATGTAAGTTAAAGATATAATTATAAGAAACAATTTACAGCAAAAATATATTTTTATTTAATAAAACAACAATGCGAAGTTTTTGCAATAAACCATTAATTGTTCCAAGGCCGATAATTCGACTGAAAGTCGTTTTAGGCAAGTTATTGATATTTAATTATCCTTAAATTAACGGAAATGGAAATTTAAATTTTATAATCTCTTTCGAGGATAATTACAATTTAATGGACTAACTTTTTCTCCGATATCTCAAAAACTCTGGCTTCGTCTTTGTATTTTGGAAAATGTACTTGAGAAATGATAGTGAAATGTTCGGAAATTTTTTTTTAAATCTTAAAAATAGTGATCACTTATCGTGGCGTTTATCAAATGAAACCAACCATGTTTGCTAATTGAAGGCATTTGTTATGTTTATTTCAGCGCTTTAACGAATATCAGTCAGTTTTATTTTCAAGTTTTCTAATATATCACATTATTTTCAGAGTTTGCACAGTGATAGTATTTGTTATTGCGAATAATATTTTTATCAAAAAGCGCTTCCAATGCGAAACAAATGACTTCATATAGTAAAAAAAATAGACAAATGGAGTTTAAGGGGTCGGATCATTTAAATCGTGTTTTTTCTTAATCTCTTCAAAAACTATCTAAAAACATATTTGTAAAATATTTGCTTAGATTTCGAAGTGGTTTAAAATATCTTTTTGGTAATAGACAAGTGTGTCGACGAAAACTGTTCTTTGAAGCGCGTTTTTTGAAAACCATGTTTTTGCAATTGGCGTGCAATTGCAATTGCGAAAACTATCTGACTTATCAATCTGATTCAACTTCAATTTTGTGCTCTGCTCATCATATTACACATAACCTTTACAGACGAAGAATGTCTAGCTAATACTAATCGAAATGGAGAGATAATAACTTATTTAAAGTTGGTACACAAGGGCGTATGAGTAGCATTTCTATACTGAGCAACATTTCTATGGTATTTGTGGGCCATATGGCAAGCTAACACAAATAAATATAACTTTACCGGGATGAAAAAAAAATTGATTGGTCAAAGACAAGCTATATCAGTGTATTTTTCTACAACATTTTTTTTCATATGATCTCCTCCTAACGCTGCGAAACATAAATGAATTGCACTCGATTAGATATGAATGTTTATAGCAATCTTCATAAAGACGAAAAGCTTTGATTTACCGTTCGAAAGATTGTTTACATTTTATTTCAAAAGTCTACAAAAGCAACAAAAGTACTATACTACTACTACATATACATATATCAAGCTTAGTCAGACCGTGAAATGAAAATATGGAGGCTGGGTTTTTTTCTTAAGGAAATGCAAAATGAGTATTTGAAAATAATTTTGCAAAAAAAAATTCAGGGTTTCTATTATTATCTAGCTATGAGGCATTCTTCCTCACATTCGCCGGGCTGAAAGATTATTTATCGAATTTTCTTTTGCTGAAACGAAACTATGCAACATAAAAATTTCTCAGTAAGGACTAAATTTCATACATTAATGTCAAGAAAAATGTTTGCGATGAAAGAGTTAAGAGTTTTAAATGGCACGCATCTCATACCACTCGACTGATAAAAGCGGATAAAAAATTATTGCATTATTCAAATTTGCAGGAAATTTACATTTGAAATTTTATTTAAAAAATTTCATCAAAAATACTTTATTTTATATCCACATGCCGGTACAATTCACTACACAAAAAATTATGTATTTATTTACTTGTGTACATACATGAAATGCAGCGCTGGTCCGGATAGCTGACGGTCGCCAAAACATAAGAACAGACCAACCAACTCGTTTGCTTTTTATTATTATTTTTTGCCATTTAGTTGTTGGATGTAATTTGCAATTAATGGTTTATTGTGTGACTGCCAATGAAGCGTTCACGCAACTGACGTAAGCATTGGCAAGCAGGACAACCATCCAGCCTACTGGACTACCGATTGATCAAGCTACACTTCACTCATATTCGCTTACACATCCTTTAACACATTGTGGCATTACAATTAGTAGCATCGCCCGTGCCCGCGCTCTCTTTTGCATTACGTCGTGTGCACTCAAACATTTGCACATTGCCGCAATTTTTGCACTCAACACAGCGAATATTAACAAAGTTTTAAATGCAAAATGTTGAAGTAAATCAGCTCATCAAAATTGAAAATGCATCAGAGAGCTGGGAACGTAGCAGCAACACCATTAACGTCACAGTCAGGCGACGCTAGTGGCGATAGTTGCGAGAGCTCTAACAAAAGTCACTCAGCAGCAAGACTAACACAAAAACGTTAGCAACGCCAGCATATCTGTCAAATACACACATTTTGCGAATTTAATGCAGTTACTGCAGCAGCTACCTGTAAATTTATTGCACAATTTGCATATTCACACAACAAACAAGATATACACTCACACACACACCCACACACATGCACTCACACATATGCAGGAATGTTTACAGTTTTCCAGAGAATATTTTTGCCGAATATGCAAAATATATGAAATTACTATTTTAGTAATTTAAGGCCCTGTTGATTGGTGTGGCGATGTGGCAAGGAGGGTGGCATACAAAGCAGATTCAGCATAATTCACGCTCAACTGCCACTGGCTGATGCCATCAGTCCATCATTCCGCTGCTACGTTGCTACGTCACTGCAATACATAGCCAACTTAAACCGCTGTCCTTCGAGTAGTATATGTGGATATACGGTTTGGTTTTGCTGGTTTTAATTAAATTAAATTTTTTTCCAATCCTTCCCCACTTCGCCTTGGACACCTGAGGTAAAAAGATGTGTGTGTGTGTGTGTGTGCGAGCGCGCGGTCAAAAGTATTCATTAGCGGTTTTAGCAATGTGGCAGCGTTAATGCAGTGCTAATATAGAACACATAATCGGCATTTAGAATAGCAAACATGCGTTTGGTAGAGACCAGCGAGAGTGATGAGGGCAAAAGCGGCGTTGTGTTCACTTACGCATTGACGCAGAAAATTTTCATTAATTTTGTCAACGTGACAAATTAAAAACTGCAATAAATATAAAGTCTGATTAATTCATAAATAGTATGTAATACTTATTATTTTGAACCCTTTCGTTTTTTTTTTTATTTTGCTGGATTATCTATTGTGTCACTCAAGTGGCACATTTTCGGTGATATACACAGCTTCCAATCAGCATCTCATAATTTTAACCGCACCAAATAGTTATCTAAATTTACATTTCATATATTTTTATAAACATTCATTCAAGGCGAATTGATTAAAGGTGTCATAATCGAAGAGAATTGAAGAATGGAATGTTTTTGTTTCTTGTTGTCAGATGAAAGGAAATGTATTTTGGTAAGTTGAATTCTGTGTACATATTAGCATTTATTGATTAAAACTTAAATATTCTTTGCAGTACGTGCATTCCAGTAGATCCTAGAAGCAAGAAGGTCGATGTTGTACTATTGCTGCACCAACACAAGTTATCAATCCTGCAGCAAATGTGAGTGGTGATTGGCTTGAAGATGCATCCAGGTAAATTTAGTTAAATGTCTATTTTTTCCCACTTTTGAAATCATTTTTATTGTACATTCATTGTGCTATCCAACCACGTAATTAGCAAACCAAAAGAGATGAAGATTGGGAAGCGAATTTGATGATAATTGAAACTTCCTATCCTTTTTTAGTTCGGCTATTTTCACGTCTTTCAGAAATTCAATAACTCTAAAGCTGAAAGTTTTATCAGAAATTGTAAAATACTCAACGAATACTGTTAACATTACACTTACTCAGTTTGCGTTGCACAATCTTTAATACTAACTTAAGGTGGTTGCGTCAGATAAAAGGTCAAGCTACTGTAAAAATATTGGTAAAATTTTTTAATACACATGGATTTCAAAACTCATACTTAGGAGAACTTATATCCAACTCTTGATGTTGTTCCAGGCGAGGTTTGCAAATCAACATTTCCGTTAGCATGCGAAGAAGAGGGACCTATATGCTACTTATATTAAAAATATACATATGAATCTATAAACTTTAAAAAATATACAATTTTGTAAATTACCCAAACTGCCTAAATCTGATGTAATTTCCGGACTTGTAATCAGAAGCCGACATGCAGGTGCTAGCTCCGCACGGCTTTGGAGCAAAAGGCACCATCTTTGCCAACAATTTGAATTTTCTTCCTCCACAGGCCATGTCCATGCGTTTCGCTCCAAGCTGCGTACGGCATGATCTCAACCACATCAGCCGCTTATTAGAACCTTGAAAAAAGGTCCTTTCCAACTTTAAATTTTTTTTTAGACACACCGCGCTTTTACCCTTTTTTTTATATTTTGAAATGTCTTTATTTTTCACAAAATTTCACAAGTTTTGAAATCACGAGCTTCAAAATATGGAAATATGTAAACAAAATTCTTCGTCATTACCTTTTACTGACATCCCTAGTTTTATAAAATAAGAAGAACAAGGAACCAGCTGATTGATTACCACCACCTTATATGAATTCGCCTTGCTTTCATTTTAATTACAGTGCGACACTTCATTTTTTGTATTCTTTCGATTTTTTGCATTCTTTCGATCGTTTTATAACCTTTTAGTTGACTGACAAAATTTTTTGTATGGAATTTTGAAAATTCAAATATAAATTGCATTGTCTTAAAATTTTGCACTTTATTAATACAAAACTGAGTGGACTCAAAAACTGCATATTCAAAAAATCCACAACTTCCAAGGAAGGATTTCCTACAAAATTATTTGATTTTTTTTTAAGTTCATATACACTTACGATAAGAAAAACTTTACAAAATGACAAGTAAAGTTGCGAAAAGGACAGGCAAGGGCACTTATATTCATAAAAGATGCAATCAAAAGTCATAAAATTTAGAATTGCTAACGAAAATTAAATTCATTTATTGAAACTATTGCAGTTTAGCTGAGACTTAGATTTGAGTCGAGTTTTTAATTTAAATACTTCCAGCTTATATATATTTAACGTAGTAACGTTAAACTAGAAGATGAATCTTTGAGTTTTCGTGTAGCTGTCCAACTTTAATATCGAATTTTCGAAGCTATCAAATTTTTAGAAATATGTGCATGTAAAAATTTCTTTCCCTACCACAATTGATTTTGAAATATAAAATATTTATTATTTGTTTTAAATGAGCTAAAGGAAAAGTTTGTATTCAAAAATTTAAAACTAATAATGAAATAAATAAACAGGTCAAAAAAACAACAAAAATAAATAATAAGGTTGAGCCTGCCTAACAAACAAATATAAAAAATATACATTAAATTTCTACAAACAACAACTCGGAACAGCCACACTTGATTGTAGTGAGTTGTAAAAGGAATATGAGAAAATAACAACAGCACACACAGCTTAAGCTTAGCTGAGCGTGTTTAGATGCTGGCTTAGTTAAGCGTTGCGTGGTGGCGCGGCTTCGACTCCTGTGGAAGCCGTTTAGAAAAAGGTCTGATGAGGGGATCTGGTGATCTTCGAAAGAGTACTATAACATCTACCGCTTTGGGTGTTGTTGTTTTTTATCTATAAATTTTCCAATAAAAATTGGCCTTTAGCTCATTTAAAACAAAAAATGAAATATTTTAAAAGGTCAAAAACAACAAAATATTTAACACTTAAAATTCCGAAAAATTTCTAATAATGTATAACCATTCAAATTTAAGGTAAAGAGGCAAAAACTGGCAAACATTTATTGCCTATATGATATTTGGAATGAAGTAAAGCTAAGCCGTAATAATTTTTAATCAAAACCACTATACATGTAAGTAAAAAATAAAGACTTTAGCGAATCGCAATCTAGAGAATGAAAATTGTATAAATAAAAATTATTTCTAAAAAATCGTCACCGCATATAATTTTCATATGTCATTAATTTCCAAAGTGTTTTTTGGATAAACATTAGGCTGACCTGGAATTAAGGAGTATGGTTTTATCTTGCGTACCTAACTCAATACTTTTTAATAAAGTCGCAGCTTTTGTTTACATTCCAGAAAGACGTAGAAAATTAACTCAGTATAAAGCATTAGAGAACTACGCCATAATATGTATGAAAATCTTTCACAGGCAGCTTTGATGGAAATGTTTAAAGTTAGGTGATATTTAAAGTAAATTTATGTGGTTTATACATACGACCGAAATTCGCTTTTCCCTTATATTTTGAGCAAAAAAATTGGTTCTGTATCGTATTGCCACTAATTCATTAAATGTATGTCTTCTAAATTGGCTGCTTACGATCCTAAATAAGAAATAAAAGAGTTTTTTTTTCAAACGTTTTTTTCCCGAAAAAAAAGAAGAATATATTCCGGCTTTTATAGAACTAGAAAAAAATAAATCAACAAGAAACCGAAGGGAAGGCATATTTTTATAAAGAAATTAACGAAACAAATATTCAATACATACTTTGTGCCATATGTCAAAAAAATCGTCATGTAGTCAATGTCTAGAGTACACATTTTACTGGTAAAAGCAACTATAACTAAATTAAAATTATTAAATTTTTATTTAACTGCGCTGATTAAAACGTAGAAGTGGAATACAATAAGGCATTAATGAATCGCTCCACCTCGTCTGTCATATATTAAACTAGTTCGATTTAATGCATAAATATATATAGTATGTGCTTCAATATTGCAACACTGCCACATAATTATGTACATTTATATACCAACTTCATCAGAATGTGAGCGCATTTCAGCTTGAATTGGCTTCTGTTAATGTCTGCCCAAATTATTTATTTCAATTATATCGCAGCAAGAAAACTGTCAACTACTTACATCTCACATAGTCGAATTTAATATTAAGCAAGTAGAGTCGGGCACCCAGCATCTATTCACGGTTAATCCACGTAGGGTGACAACTTCATATTTGCTGTGTCACTTGGGTCACAATAACAAAGAAATGAACCGGCAAAAATTCGAGGCGATCGGAAAATCACTAACTTTGGCGACCGCCACCCAATGTCGTCATAATGAATTCACTTACTCACAAAATAGAGCATTAACACACACTCACAAACACATGGTTTCCATCGCATTTTCATTGGTGAAAATGCACGAATCATGTTTACTTTTTCATTGCTACCCTCACAATACCAAACACTCAAAGGTATTGGAGCAAAATATGGTACGCAAGAACACTGCGGTGAAAAACCATACCAGTCAGAAAAATTACTAGTTTACAACTAGAATTTACTGTTTGAAATCGAACTAGTCTGAAAAAGACCAGACTTTTACCAAATACAAAATGATTATTCCATACTTTATTTTATTTGACAATATTGTATTATATACATAAATTACTTGTATACCTACTGCATAAACTTTTATTAGCAAATTTAAAACTGCTAAATAAAAATATGTAACACTCGTAATTTTAATTATAATTTATTTATGAATTTATTTTATTTAACTGGCCTTTTTTGTTTTCAAACTAGTGGTTTTGGTCCTTAATTAGACTACACCTATTCCAAGATTAATTCTATTTCAGAAAAACACAAATGAAATTCAGATATTATCAAATGTATTTCAGAAATGGCCAAATGTATTTTAGAGAAACACAACTGTATTTCAGAATAACGAAAATGTATTTAAAAAAACACAAATTTTTTCAAAATAAACCAAATGTATTTCAGAAACACATAAATAAATTTCAGAAAAACACAAATTTATCTCAGAAAAGCACAAATGTATTCATTTCGTTTTTTTTTAAATACGAGTAGATTTGTGTTTCTGAAATACAATTGTGATTTTCTGAATTTTTATGAAATACAATTGCGCTTTTAATAAATACAAGTGTTTTTTTCTGAAATAAAATTTATATTTTCTGAAATACATTTGTGTTTTTCTGAAATACTGTTGGAAAATGTGTAATATATCTTTTTTCTCTTTGGAACTAGTAGGCAACTGGTATATTTGGACTGGTATGAGACTGGTACATTTCTGAACTAAACCGTACAATAGCCATCTCGTAGGACATTCTCATGTTAAAAAAAAGACAATTGGCTGACTACTTGCGCTTGCATACGAGTGGTGAATTAGTTTACAACTAGTACATTTGTCTACAGGGTAGTAACCCCCAGAGTGTGTTTGTGTGTGTGTGTGTGTGCGCGCGTGACCAAGGAATCGTGAGTATGTGAAAAAGCCCATTATTGCCTGCTGGCGGCTAAACGAAGACCAACAGCGTTTACAAAGTTTCTTCAGCTACATACTTGTTTGGCATTCTCATTCAACCTTCGTTATGCCATGAATGCCGACAAGAATGGCTCAGGCTCACTTGCAAGGGTAGTGTGGGTGGTTGGTAATCAAGTAAACTTACCAACTGCGTGGTAAACAAAAATACCATAGAAAGTTGGCAGTGAAATAATTAAACTCATCAACTTTTTCTCAAGACTTCATTGTCACCGAGCGACACTCGCAACCCTCTCCGTCATACGCACAGTGGCTTTTAATGACATTTATGCCACACATACATATGTTACATACATATGTATAAATAAACTGACTCATATGTGTGTGTGTGTGTGTGTGTGAATGGGTGCACGAGTGAGTGTGGGGTTGAATATGGCATGTAGGTATACGGGGTCTGTGTCTTAATCTTTTGATGGTTATTTGCTCACTTATTAATTAAAGAATCTCACAAATATGTGCAAGTTTTTGTTTATCCAACCAGCGATGCAAACAGTCATTTAACACCCACCCTATCCGCAATTGCCTTCTGAATGTGGTATGTGGGTTTATAGAGTGCCACAAGTGGTAACATTCCGCAACTCAAAAAAAAAAAAGAACAATAAATAAAATGACAAAAGCGTTTATTGTTTCGTGGTTATCCTTTGGGTTGCGCTTTAGAATACAATTTCTCTCACATTCTCGGAATTTTGTTTGAAGTTTTGTGGCAGCGGCGAGAATTTGCTGTATCTTATGGAATTCATATCTGCGGGCAGTTTGAGTACGTTTACATTTGGTTTTATTATTAACATGTGACCTCACCTGGTTTGTGTAAACAAAATTAAATGAGATTTCCTTCAAAAACCATAAGCTTTTCGAGCTTACCAGTTTAATTGAAAATATCGAATTTTCGCTTTTAAATAAGTAATTATGTAGAAAATACGGACACGGATTCATACATACATATGTACATATAAATATAAATGCTGATTAAACGACGGAAATAAATATAATTTCAAAAAATTTGCACTGCACTTTTATAAAAATATATACATATGTACATAGATATATTAACGTATATTTGTAATAGACTGTGCCAAACAAAATTTATTTTTCTTCCGCCCCATGTACAATTTTTTGTTTGTCGTTCACAATAGAGATAAGATACTCTTCTTCTTTCAGTGAGTGCTTGTACAAATATAAAAGTAAAAATTTATTGACACTCTTCTGTATATTTTCCATGAAATGCATGTAAGACATATTTTTATGGTAGAAATTGTGCAAGATCGTCAGTTTAAAAATTTAAATAAATCATTTGTAATTATTAGTCGTTGCGAACTTGTACACTAAAATTAAAGAGGCTACAATATTGTGTACTCAAATATTTTCGTGCTAATTGCTAATATTTAATTTTTTATAAAAGAATAAGCGAAGAAATATAATTTTCATTTCATTTTGTATACTCAGCCTAGCTACATAGATATGTACTGTCTGAGTATAGTGCACTGCGAACTTGAAATGTGCTCTGGTTTAAATATTCAATCGTCTTTCGAGAGATATTTTAGTTGCAACAGTCTAACTCTCATACCTACATTCGCTTTTACATAGTCTGCCAGCTATTTTTTGCATTGAAATACGTATCAATACTCAGCACTTGGTCCAGAATTGTGTTGGAGTTTTTTATCTTCGCTGTACAGTATTCGTTTTTGGTTGTAAATTACACCATTTTATTTTCAGAAAGTTTTCTCTTTTTTCCTAGCCGTGGTAGATATTGTCCTTTTTTCTATTGCCGAAAAGTTTTCGGCGCTTGAGAAAGTAAGGCCCTTACTTTTGAGCTTATCGGTAATCTCAATGCCAATAATACGGATGTCAACAAGAAACCATACATTAAAGATCAATTGGCTACAACAAGACTTTCTCAAGGAGCTTTGAAGTTAACTGGTGGGATTTGAGAGTTTTGACAGACGCTTGGCTCTCCGACAAGGTCGCAATGTTCTCTTTCTGGTAGTTACGACTGATACTGAATTCCGAATATCTAGACTCCTGTGTATCCATGTGTTCAGAGTATTTTGCACCGGCACCATTCTAAATAAGCGAGGCTTTCTTGGACCTTTTTTAAGATTCGGTTATATGTAAATCAGTGAAAAAGAAACGCAATAACTTTCAAATACATTCACAATAATAGCACAGAATGCACAAAAGAGTGAATAAGGCTATTGAAAATTTTTATTTTTGTTAAAGCTCACTGAAAAATGAGATTAGTGGCCAGAATTGCGCCACAATTTCTACTTTTTGTGACCAATAACGAAATTTACACATCGAACAGTCTAATAAAATACAACGTATAAATGTTTGTAAAAAACTACATAGTAATTGCTTCCTCGCAGTGTCCCCAGCAAGCAGGACAGCATGTAAATTAACACTTCCTTTAGTTCGTTCACATTAAGGCCACCCGTTGCTGCTCAACTGCAATCCAATTAATATCGACAAACACAAACTGACACCGCAACATGCAGCTCCGTCTTACTCGCCTCATCACTGCGTCCAACATAATATTTTTCAAGTTGTCGTTTCTTCCTACACGCGATTCGCGTTCATTCTATGTAGATACCAAATAACTGCACCCGTTCCTAATGACTGCCATTTGTTTCTCCACTTGACAACGTGAATTCGAATGAACTTAATTTGGTCACACACAATTGATTCTTTCTCACATGGCTGTGCGGGCATCGAAGTGTCGAGAAACAGATGCAAATAGCGTTTGACTGGACGAGTAGAAGTGCTGTAGATGCTACCGATGTGTAGACATACCGTGCACTCTGAGGCAGCCCAACTCAAAATGTACAAGTTTTCAGATCATATGGGAGTAATATTCGGATATTTAATTATAGGATTAATGCGGCCAGTTTTTGTTCGTATATAGGAATAGAAAATTGTAAAATCGGAAATATTCGCATATTTTGTGGATAGGCGTATAACGAAGTATGAAAAAAATATATTTATTAACTGCATTGGGGCAGGTGTGGTTAAAAAAGGGACCTATATTCAGAGAGATGCCGCAATAGTCTTCTTTGTAGTGTAAAAGCTATTTTGATGTTGAGAATATTTATCGTTTAAATGTTGATCATCGTAGACTTGCGATCACACATTACCTTAGCAAACATTGGTAGTTGGTTTTGTGTACGACCACCATACGGTAAGTCACCGGTTCGATGACCACTAAGACAATGCAATGTCAAAGAAGAAAAATCCTTTTTTTTTATTGTTTATTTTGGATTGGTTCTTATATTTAAAATTTGTATATTTAGCATTGAAAAAAATTTATAGGTATACTGGCCACTCGTTTATATTTATAATAATATGTATTTCAGGGTTATTTGATATAAAAAGTTAGAACATTTTCGTTAAGATTCAACCAAGCTTTGTATGAGGTGAGTCCATTTAAGACAAATGATCTAAATACCAAATGCGTTCAACTTCCAATTGTTTGCAAATAATCATACATTCTAAAATATCATCTTGGCCAATTAGTTGATATGTCGTATAAAGAATGAACCTCTAATTAGAAATATGAAGCAACATTTAATGGTTAGCCAATGAAGGAAACTAAATCATTTAACCCATAAAATGCGGTTTGGAAAGTTTAAAAACTTAGAGAATTGAGAATTTACATTAACGGAGTTATTGTTTTTATCGATTTTTGATTTTACCGAGGGTCCAATGTATGTAAAATTTTTACAAAAGGACCGACGAAGGTTATAAGCACGAGTTTTTGGCTTGCACAGAGAACATTTTTTTTGTTGTAAGAACTTGCATTCGGGCAATTTTGGTTATACTTATATCGCGTTATTTTTGCGTGCGCCGTCGTCATCAAAACTTTAATTTGAAAATAATGTTTTAGGCCGTTTTTTCGCATTAAGCTAGTTCATATATGTAATGGTATTTTCGAAATGAGTAAAGCGATTTCAAAAGCCAAGGCGCTTCGTTCAAACAAATGCGTTTTGCAATTTGCGGTGCGAACAATGCAATTACCTCGACACTAAGCGATGCAAGTGGTAACCCTGCAATTGTGTGGTCGTCAAAAAAAAAAAACTTAAATCCACGTCAATGAGTCAGTGAGCGTTTTACTTGTTGTATAGTGCGATGATTTAGAGCTATCCAAAGGGAATTTCGCCAAAAAGCAGGACACACAAATTATTTTTATGATATATTTCTACTCTTATTGTTACGTGTTTTTATTGGATTTCAAACCAGTTAACATATTTTTCTCTTTGCAAATCACTGAAGTCAAAACTAAGTGCCTCGTTCTCACCATCAGATCTTTAAAACTTTTAATATGGTTTTTTTTTTAGCAGTCAAGCGACCGCCAGTTAAATGTAAATACTTCCGTTTAGCATATAAATGCGCTCTCAGCGGCAACACTACCAGATGTCACGGTGGATGCAGATGCGAATGCAATAATTTTACAAAGCGCGTCAAACGCAGAATAGAAATCAGAAAATGCACATTTGAAGTGCATACGAAAAATAAAACGAACAAGGAATTTTTGCGTGCGTTGCCGTGAAGCCGCTTGCCAATCGCTCTGCGTCGTCTGGCCAGGCGGCGCGTTATAGTCCAACAGCAAAAGGCGCTGTATAACAACCAGCCACAGCTAGCGAGACACGACACTTGATGCCCTGACACAGCGACACAATAATGTGTGCGCCTGCAACAGTTGCCACTGCCAGCAGTTTTCACAATGCAACTACGCACGCGTCAATGGCTACGTGCGTCGGTTGGCAGACGCCAGACAGCCCAAAAAGTGGATTACGTTGCCGAGCGCGGCTGATATAGTTACTAGCTAGAAACTAAGTATATTGTTGTTGTTATTGTAGACAGGCATCTAATGTTGGTATGTCTTTCAGCTGAACGTGTTGCAGCATTTAATTTGATTTCGAACATTATTTCCACTACCATTTCGCACCATCAACCTCAAACCGCTCGCTGCGCTACGTTCCATTTTGCCGACGCCTAATAACATTTTAAATCGTTTTCCACCGCCAACATTTGCCCTTTTTGCATATTTTACGTGATTTTTAAATGCGTCACACAACTTCGAGTATAACCTCGCACATTTCACAATGCAACAGGCTTGTGTGTGCCGAGCTCAAATTGGTACAGTACGGCAAATGCATTTTCTGGAATTGAGATATTGTTTTTTTTTTTAAATTCGAGTAGTGAAAATTTATGAGTCCCTTTTAAAAGTATGTATAAGTTTTAATTATGTCAAACACGGCAGCGTTTTTGCGCTTCCCGGGGCTTCTGCAGGGACTGGAAAGAGTATCTTCAAAGGGGCTGTAAATACGACGCCGACTGATTTTAGGCTTCATTTAGCCATTTGGACGCTGCCAGCTTCAGCCATAACATTTAATTAGGCAAATGTAATTTGTTCGCCAACATAATTATACGCGAGAGCGCTAAAAGCAACAGCATGCGACTAACCCATCATCGCTTTTAGCCCATTAGCTACCGCCCATTCCAAATTACATACATTGTACTTAGTCAGAGGACAAATGAAGATTCCCAAGCCACTCTTCACTTTGCGTTCAAATAAGGCGCGTGATTGCGATTTCCATTCGATGGCCAAAATTTTGGCGCCACATCCTTGGCCGATGGCGTGTCAGCCTTAATTTATTTTTAATATAAATTTATTTTCCGACACGCTGGCCGCCTGGCCGCCATGCCGCAAGAAATGTTAGCTAACTTTGGGCACTTCACAATTACAATTTCCGGCAGTCTGTGTCTCTTGTGTGCACTGGCCATCACTGTGAATGGCGGAACTGAAGTTTGCTTACGGCATAAAATGGCGCACAGTGTTCAAAAAAGTAATTGGTATAGAGTGCGTCGGACTGCTGGGAGAGGAAGTAGCGGAAGAGCGCACGTGGCATGCAACAAGAGCGACGATTGCTTCGCTGCTGCCACTACGCATTGATTGCACGAACAGGTGAAGATTTTAATAATGTTAGCACTAATTTTAAGACAGTGTTGTGTACACACATACATACGAGTATATTATAGTCCCGTGGCTTTTGTTAAAAAGTTTAAAAATTTTGGTCAAATTTTTATTTGCAAATTTTTTAAACCAAAATAGTGGACACTCTAGTTTGACAATCGTAGCAGTGATAACTCACAAATACAAATACTATTTTACGAGTACAACATCTCATTTATTTCCATGTGCCTCTTTCTTATATTAACTAGACACCTTAAATGTATTGAACTCCCTTACTGCATACTGTTTAGTCCTTCCAATTTAGACACGAGAATCAACCACAGCAAATATTTTCAAAGCTGGAGTGCTTTAATCTGTTGCTTGTTACAACCTATGGCTTAATACATAGATGCATGCACCCAGAGACTCACTTGATTTTCTAAGACATTGCTTCACAAAGAAATTAATATCTCAGGTCCGATAAGGTGACATCCTTTAAAAATTTGTAAGTTTATTCATTGATGTACGTTCTATCAAATATATATAATTTAAAATTTTTAAAATTGTGCAAACATGATTTTTTAGCAAATTAATTTTCTCTTATTAACTTAAAATAAAAAATAAAAATAAAATTTATAAATCTCAGACTCATTGTATATAAAAAAGTACTTAATAATTTTTTTGATATAACTAATATTTTGCGAGGTGTGAAGTGATAAACAATGGGTTGGCTCGAGACACCTTACATATCTAAAGTCGCATAACTTTTGAAAAAAAAATGTTTTTTTTTTATTTTCCGGTCGTTCTGCCATATCTTATGAATTTTTCTACCGCATACTGAATTTACATGAACATTAAAAAAAATCGATTTTTCATTGAAATATTATGGAATTATCTTATTTGATTACAGAAATTACATCTTTTTTTCCCTGGTTTAACATAAAATACAAGCTTGTTAATTCTCTATTCAGTTTGGAGTAGGCAAAGGTAGCAAATATAGTTAAGACGGATAGTATGAATGTCGACAGCATTTGTAGCTTTCTTATTAAAGACAATATGTGTTCGGGTTAGATATGCGACTAGAATTATTTCCACTCATTATCAGTTTAAAAAAGACACAGAACAATTAATATCTCAGTATGAAACCTCGACTCTCTTATTTTTATTTTGACTTATTTCAGTGTTGACTCTTTTACTTTGGGTTTTTATTTTAATTCTTTTGTTATTGGTTGTTTTGTAATTGGCCAGATAGATTTTCCAAACAAGACAAGAAGGGCTTAAAGGCAAAAGCTCTTGCAATGAAAGTTGGACACTGGTTTCTTTGACTTTGTAAGGAAGAATGTTCCTACAGGAGTCATCAAAAACTTCTTTGAATTTAGCGATATTTTCTTTATTTGAGCGACTGGAACACGGTCACTATAATATCGTTTATAACCACTGATGTTATGAGTTGGTTATAAAGTTAAGAATATGTCCAGATTAAAGTCGGTTAAAATATTTAAATTGAAAATAATCTGAAAGAAAACAATTTGGTAATAAAAAGGAAAATTCTCACAAAAGTTTGCATGCACTTATTTTTTGCGATTTTAAATATGGTTTAACACAAAAACAAAGTTTGGAAAGACTTCATTCGGTTTAATAATAATAATTTTTGGCGCGTACACTATATAGCTCAGTGTTTGGCCAAGCTTCTCCTACCATTTGTGGTGTGCGTCTTTATATTCTACCATAAATGGAGGGACCTACAGTTTTGTGCCGACTCCGAACGGCAGATGTATTTAATGAGAAGCTTTTGCATGGCAGAAATACTCGGAGGGGTGCCCGCTATTAGAAAAAACTTTTTCTATGATTAAGATTTTGCTTGCCCTGACTGAGATTCGAACCTCGAACTCACCGGCATATCAAGTTATAGCACGCACCGCTACCAACTCGGCCACAGCGGCACATTTGGTTTATGGGAATGGAATATCGAAAAAAATCGTTGTTTTTGACCGGTTTGCAATATTTAAACGCGTCAGTCTCAGTGAGAAATTTCACAAAGGTGGTCTGTCAATTGCGGCAAATATCGATAAATGTTTCAGATGAATCGTCGTGGGACATACCGGGTGATTGAGGCATCACTGCTGATTAGAAAAGTTCTAGTACGAGCGATTTTACTTGAGCATTTATGTAGTAGTGCAGAACTTCTGGATTTGTCGCAGTTTGAGCGGACACTGTAATTGAGTATCCCACGAACGTAAATATCGAACAAACCGTGCCAATGACACATACTTTGCGAAAAATCAAAATAGAGACACATGAATTAAATATTCTTAAATAAAAAATTGCTAATCATTATAAATGAAATTATGTTTGTTTGATTTCTAAGTAGATACGAAATAAAATGTTAATACTTCATCAGCACACTTTATTTTGTATGAGCAAACTTCGTCAAAAAAGGGTATAGGGCCCCAACAGTGAAGCAACCCTCTTCAAATTTTTTTTTTAGCGCAACTGCAGATATGTGAAACTCGCTTTTATGTGTTTGTCAAATGTTTTCATAAATACTAATACATGTAAAACCTGCGCATGCACACAACGTACATTTGTACTAAAACTATCTCCCTTTGATTGCCAAATTTTTACACATTGCGCAGATATGTTACTGCCAATATATAAGTGTTTTATATGTATATGTTTAAAAAGCAAAAACAAAATATACAGAGTTTATAATTTGTTTTCAATTTTGTCAACCTCGTCTACCTGTTGGATGTGCCTTGAATATGCCTTATCGCCAATAAAATAAATAATAATAGTCACAAAACAAACATAATTTACAATTTACAAGTGTACAAAAATAGAACGGCATATTTGAAAAAATTTGAAAGACAATTTAAAACGACTTGCACGTTTTATTAAATTTTGTATGGACTTATTTAAGCTGTCTACAAAATGTATGGATTTGGAAGATAGAACACTGTATTTCAATTAAAAAAGTGTAATTAGTAAATAAGCTGAGGATTGTCGTATTAGATGCGGGTAGATAATGTTTTGTCCTGAGGTCAATAAAATCTGAGACAAATTAACTGCCAACTATTAAACACAATTAATATTATTAAAATAAATTGGAAGACAAAAGAAAGGCATGCAAATATGCAAAACAATTGCTGGCTAATGAAGCAAGACAATAAACATGCGTGTAAATATATAACCGCAACATAACGTTCTATCTGTGGCATAGGGACAGTTTGCCATAAAGCAAGTAAAAATTCAATTAAGTAATCAACGTACCTACAAAGCAAAATGCATAACTTCATTGATTGTCGTTGCATACCAGCACAAGAAACTTGCAAAATGCAATTAATAGTGAAGCAAACAGCGCACAGAATAATCAATATGCATTCAGGATTGGAAAGAGGACAGTTACGAGGTTGTAGAAAAAAAAATTCAAGAAACAATTTTTCAACGAAAATATGTTGCAAGGAATAGATATTTGCAACACGTGCGTCTACTGCAAAAGCACTTTACCACCATTAATTGTTATAAAAGCTTGCACTCTTGGTTCCTCATAAACTGTGCAGCAAAAAGGTATTATTAAAAAACATCTTTTTATTTTACGGTCTTAAGATAATCATATTTTATTTGCTTCACGTTGTTTTTGTGCTACCTCATTCATTTAATTAGGCATTTTACGTTAATTGCAAGGGCGGCGATAAAATACAAAGAAGACAATTGAAATTTAAGACCAACGCAGCAACACAAAATTGTCGCCATAATTCAATGCAGCAACATTTGAACCAAAAAAAAAAAACGAAAAAAAAACAACAAACAATAAACCTAAAACGTTCTCTTTGATTGTAATTTATGCGACTTTCATAGAAGCTCTGCACCTTAGCCGCTTGCTGTTGTTGTTGTTGTTGTAAAAGAAAATGGTCGCAATGGTTTCATAAGTTTTCAACTGCTGCCAAATTAGCTGCAATTTCCAGTTTTAGACTACACTCTAAACAAATTTTCAAACTGTTGGCGATGCAGACTTTGCTATTGTTGTTGTTGTTTGACTTGACAAACTTTTGACAAGAAACTTCTTTGGCTTTTAACTCGAAAACTCAAAGTGGGTCTTGCATCGAGTTGCGAGTAATTGTTGCTTTTGTTGCCGTTTCAATGTTGCTTTGATGTCACCGCTATTGTTGTCTTTATCGCCGTTTGTGTTGTTGTTGCTGCTGTTGTTATGTTTTTTTTAGCAGTTAGTCATCTACCTCGCCTGTTCTCATCCAGTGAAAAGCTTTGTAAGCTGGCCCATAAACTGTCATTGTCCTTCCGTGAGAGCATAGCATACCGACGTCTCGACGTGTTTAGTTTAAACGTGTGTGTGTGTGTGTGTGTGTTACATATGTAAGAGTATTTACATATCCTGTAGCGGAAAATACACGCACTGAACTATTAAATTCATTCGTTTTAAAAGGCGATTACCGGTACCTTGCAAATATGTCACACGTGCAGTTAACACAAAATTATTCAAAACAAAAATTTCAAACTGAATTAAAATTTTAAAGAAAATTAATAGAAGAGTAAGGAATTTTAACTCTTTTGCATATGCGTTACTTTTTGCGAATGCAGCTGCGCTCCAAACTTTATCATTATTTCTGTAAAATTAAATTAATTTGTTAGAGTAACTAAGCGAATAGTAAAAATGTCTGTCAAAAAAATGTATTTCTTATTGTATAAAACAAACATCGTTTTAAAAGTCCTGCACAAAAAGAAAGTTTTTTTTATATGAAAAGAAAAATTCTTAAATCAAATTCAATTTTATCTCTTAGTTATTTTTTAAAAACATTTATAAAAATTCCAACGAAATTTCGAACTTTAAAAAAACAGTTATTAGAGTTTGTTTGAGTATTCAGTTTTTGGCTCATTTAATTTTAGCCTAAGAAAGTGCCTGTTTCTAGTGACTACAAATTACCACTGATTTTTGAAAATTCTTTAACTCACGCTCTTTCGCAATTCGCAAAAAACTTAATACTCAAACAGTTTCTAAAATCTTTCTTAAAAAAGTTGGAAATTTTTCGGAAATTTTATTAAATTATTGTACATTTTGTTAAAAGTTTAAAAAATATGTGTTTATGGTTTTTCTACGAGAATGAACCATTTTTAACTTTAAATACAATTTAAATTAATTAGAATAAAAATGAAGTGTCTGAATCTACATATATTTATATAAAAAAATACCATATCTGTTTCAAACAAATTCAATAAGACTTTGAGAAGTATTTAAAACCCAATTAATTTGCGAAAGGGTTTTTAAATTAAAACAAATATCATAAGAAGATCAAAAATCTCAAAATATTATATAGAGCATATTTAAATTTATTAAAACTAAAATAAAATATGTGTCAAAAAATAACAGCTCTTGTTAAATTTTAATTGTCATATTAACTTTAGGTAATTTGAATTTGCTTTGGATCGATATACATACAAAGTTTTTTAATTAAAAATTCCGTTCAGCTATATTCGCTTTGTAGTTTAAGCTGAGTTTAATTAATCTTCCGTCATAGTAAGCTATAGGAAGTAGTACCGTCACTAGTACATAAGCGACAATTGGGACCAAAGTCACTGTATGAATGGTATGAATGTATGTTCATACTATATATGTGTTATTCGGTAGTATGTAGTATGATGCGCTCGACATTTATGCCAAACCAGCATGTGGACAGACGAGCTGCCGCCCATCCGTTTTACAGTGCAAATATTTCGAAATTTATGACAAAAATGCTTGTAAAACATATTTCTCCAGCAAAGAAAATGTTGCAAACGCACTAGAGCAGGGCAAAGGGCAAGGCAATCACCGCACAGATACTGAGCCAACAACAACGCACAGGCAACAACAAATGGCTAGCGGTAGCGACCGACGACAAGCACAACACGTTGACAACTCTGCAAAGTGTCTCACACATACACACTAAAGGCTTAGTTAGTCAAGACTTAACTTAACTTAAATTAACTCAACTTTACTTAACAATTGGCAACGATTACTCAAAACGTCAACTTAATTTTTGACTATTAATTTTTGTTGCATATTCTTCGTTGAATATCTTCTTTGACACAAAGTAGAAAATAAAGCACTAGTGTGATTATTTTTGAATCGCATATTGCTTGTTCATTATTGGAGAATACGATCAACTCTTCGTTATCACATCAAATAAACTCGTTTTAAATAAATGTAATTTTTGCATACCGAATTTTAAAAATCTAAAATCAACAGTTTCTTAAGTTTCTTACGGTTATTTAAGCGTTGATCCACCGCGTGCACGGCTTTCCATACAACAGGTTGGTCAAATCCTTAATTATGTTAAGTATTGACTAACTGAGCCTTTACAATAACACTCACACTTACAGTAAATACATTGCTGCACATATGAATCGAGAAGAAACGGAATATTCATGTCAACAAAATATATTCGCCTCCGACTGGTTTTTTGTACATCTTCCCAGTATAGTGAGTTTTCGAAATCGCCATTTAAAGTAAGAAGAATGATACATATATATGTATATAAATACGTACATATGTATATGTACGAGATACATACATATGTACATGCATAGTACACATGCGATTATTCAATAATATTTATTGTTAAGCATTAAATTTTGAAAGGTGGGAATTTTTCGTACTGACTGGCTTTCATTAGGCAAAATTTACGTCAAATGTTGTCAGTTGAATGAAAACGGATTGTCATTTGTGAACATGTTAGTAATTTTATATGCGTTTGAAAAAAAAACATATGTGTATGTAAGTATATCTCTCGCAATATATTCCTCTTTCGAGCAATTGTTTACTTATGATTTTCGGATATAAACCGAACCTAGCAGGCCTCAGACAGGTTCTTCTTGGAGGATACAACCTGAAGAGACACAGGCTGTTGATGAACCTGCCCAAGGAGAAACTAAGAATCATCACAGTCTTTCTGACAGGCTACTGCAGGCTAAGAAACACCACTGCATCTACTCTTAGAGTGTGATGTAGTGGCTCGCAGAAGGGAGATGGCCCTAGGACAGCCATGGCCGCAGGAGCAACTCATACACTAGCTGTCCCCAGCAACCATTCGGAGTTTCCTGGAGGTGCTGAGGCTGGCGGAGGTGCTATGATCAGAACCGTGGAGGGCACAATAGACCCATCGGTCGCAGTGCATTCCTCTCTTAATCAATCTAATCTAATCTTACCGAAGAACCACTACATATACATATGTCGGAATCCAACGAATTAAAGCGCAAATAAATAATAAATAAAGCGCCAACAGAGTAATCATTCAAGCTAATTTTTTAATTCTTATATTATACTTTTTATTAGTTAAAAAAAAGTGCAATGGGCGGTTGAGTGTTTGGCTTAGAAACGCATAGTTGAGTAGAGCCGCTCAGCTCAACAGTTGCTTATTTGACGCCATTTTTTCCATCATACAATTTTTTCGCTACATGAACACAACATGTTGAGTCAGCCTAAACAGCTGATTTTATTTTATTAATTTTTAATTGTTTACATGTATCAGCTGTTCATCTAGCCGTTTCTAAGACAAAACTGTTGGGTCCAGCATTTGCCTTCAATTTCGCAATAGTTGAGCTCAACAGTTGTGTCTTATGAACGCGCCCAATATCTTACTTCTGTTGCGTTTAAGTGAAAGGTAAAATAGGCCAAAGTTGTAGGTATTTTTCTCTTTAGTTTTAAAATTTTATCTAAATTTCATATTAAAGGGTTTATAAGCAAAACAATTCGAAAGGACGCGGAAAAGTCCCAAAAATTTATAACTGAAAAATTTGCATTTATTATCGCATTTTTGTTTAACTTGGCGCTCACACTATTAAGCTCTGTATTTGGCCGAGGTTATCCTACCATTTTTGGTGTGTGGCTTTTATGTTGTACCACAAATGGAGGGGCCTACAGTTTCTGTGTGACTCTGGACTTGAGGAGCTTCTTTTTCATGGCAGAAATACAACGGTAGGTTTGCTATTACCAGCTGAGGGATGACCGCTTTAAAAAAATGTTTTTCTATGATAAAGAGTTTACTTGCTCGGACTGAAATTCGAACCTCGAATTCAGCGGCATATCGAGTTATATATATATCTACCCACTCGGCCACAGCGGCCACATTTTTTTGCATTATTAATTTTAAAAATGAATTGAATCAAATTTTTTGCAAAGTTGAGGAATATTCTACAAAAAAATTGTATACTGAGTTTCTAAAATGTAATTCATTATATTAAAATCAATATTATTTTCGCGTACGGTATAATATTTCAAAATTCGCAAACTCAAATACGGAAAATAATCATTAAATTAAACGCAAAAAGGCAACAATAGCTGAGCTAATTCTTTAACGGGCTCTAATGGATTTTTGTATGCATTTCTACACATACAAAACTTATTTCTCTAGACAACAAGTATTAGACTTGATTCAAACATTTTATTGCCCAATTCAGCTCCAACTCTATACTTAATGAAAGTGTGTACTAAAGTAATTTAATATCAATTCAACAATGAGATTTTAAAAGTTTCGTGTGTAAAGAAATATTATAATCGAAATTAATTCCGCAATTCGCAAAATTGTATGTGAATATGAAAGTGTAGCAATTAATTAGTTATTGTAAACCGCATTTATTGGTTAAATTGTTTAATGTGAAATTGTGAAGCACGGCGGATTGAAAATACTTGCAAACGCAGCCAAATGTGCTTTCTATGTTTTGTTGAATTAAATAATACAACTTAAAAAGATCCATTGAACTACAAACAAATTCCCATGCACGTGTGCTCAATGGGTTATCAACCCCAAAAGGTGCAAATTGTAAATTAAATACACTTACATATGTACGTACACTCAAGACTGCATGGCAACATATGCAAAACACTTTTCTCCCTAAGATACGAGGCTCTGGCGCCTTGGTGGCCGCAAAAAATTCAGACTTTCACTTCAAAATCAAATCGAAAATTGAAATTAATTCCATGAAGCCGCCCCTTAACTACAACACACGCCCAGCACTTAAGTGTCATCAATCCAACTGCCAAAGACGCTTTCAGAAGTGCGCTACTGAAATTTGCACAAGCATTCATGCGAACAATGAGCCACCTTTGACCTGCCCATTACAAATGGAGTGTCGAATTTAGTGAATTCCAATTGAGTTTGCTTATTGCTTCGTTTTTTATGCGATTATGATTAAATATCCTGCAGCAATTTTATGATTTATGACTTTGAACGCAACATTTTGAATATGGCAAATAGCGAACAGCAAATGGCAAATACTTAGAAAATGTGCAGCGTTTGTAGATGGGAAGCGCTCACGGCACTCCTCTTTAGTTGTGTTGGTGCGCAGAATAAATTACTTGTATGTGCTATGTCTGTTCGTATGTGCGTGTGTGTGTTTGTGTTTGTGTGTGTGTTCGTTGGAAGTAATAATGGCTAAGCCGATAGAATGCGATCTCCGGCATATTCTTTTTTGTCGTCCTTGGCATTCGCTGAGCGTCCGTGCGCTGCCGACTAGTGTCCGCGTCGTTCATCATCTTCCCGGCCGATTTCATATGGCGCGCTGGTGTTGGCATATTGGCACTGCCAATGGCATGCCTGATGATGACTCTTCACAACAACAACAACAACAATTGAGCACAAACTAAGACAGCGAAGAGTTCGCCCGCATAATTCGCATTATTATTGGATTTGTGCAGTCAAACTTTTGTTCTTGAACTTCCTAATAGTTGTCGGATTTTTGTTTTTCCTTCCTTTCCTTTGTTGTTTTGCGCCGACTGACTGCTAACCGCTGACTACTGGCTTTTTGATTTTCTTGTTGTTATTCAAACTATTTTGACTGCGTCTCGATACGGATTCATTGAGCTTTCGAGTATTTGCTGCCACTGTGCTCCACTAATAGTACTACATATATATGTAGCGTGGTAGTATTGCCGCCATGTCCCCAGCAAGTTTTCACTTCGTCCAGTTCCTCTCGGCACTGACTTTGTCTGAAGTGTTTTTGTGGCCATGGGATGTTTTTATTTCATGCAGCAATTGACACAAGCCGATCAAAGTCATTCTCGCTCGAGTCGCTTTTTGCGGCACGATTGGACTGTGTCTGACTGCTACATAAATATGTATGTTTTAGCAGCTCTGCTCGCCTTCCCACGCTCTATCAGGTTCTGCAAATACACTTTCGCTTTGAAGTTACTCGTTCTGACTTTTGTTTTGATTATGCGCCAGCAGCAGTTGAGTTGGATTTGTTGCCTTCGCTTTCTCATTTTTTTCACCGCTTTTCAATTTTAATTTTATTAATGTTGGATTTATTGAATTTTGACTTGTGATCATTTTTTATCAGCTGCGCACCCATATCCAAACCCACTATTTGGTTGCCTTTACTTATTGAAAATTGCCTGGTTTGGAAAATTGAAATTAACTAGATTATGATTCATGGTTGTATGGCAATCAACGAGCTGAATTTGGTTACGCGCGAGTCCACAGTTTTGAACGGCAGCTGAAAATGGGCGGGCGTATGAAAGCGGTGGATAAGTGGCATGGCTGATGGGGCGTTTCCCTTTGCTTTATTCATTGAATGAATGTTGATTGATTTGAGTCGCAAACGCGAAATGGTCGCTCCCCTCACTAATCCTCTGTTGGCGGGTATGCGTTTTTCAGGTGGGTGATTTATTATGAAAGTCGAGTCGGCTAGTGAAAGTACGTGAAATAAGTGGAATGAAGTGGGTAAACTTAAAGAAAAAAGAATAGTTTTTTGCATAGCTCTAAAAGAGGCTTGCCAGGTCGCTATTGTTGAAAACTTCTTAACAACAGAACAAGTTGACAACATTTAATTAGAAAGGTTCGTCGAAAGAAAAAAATCGTCAGAGTAAGTAGAACTCAGTGGAAGGAAAAAAATCTGGCATGAATTTACTGTAAATAATTTTAGATAAGACTTAAATTTTCCAGTTTATTTGTGGTACTTGCTGTAGCATATTTTTCTGTCAATAGAAAAACTAGTACGGAAACATACAGTTTTGAATATTTTTTTTTTTTACATTTATTTAATATCTAATATATTTCAATTAAAACGCAATTCACTATCTCACATTTTGAAAAAAAAAAAATATTAAAAAATTCCGAATTTCTTGCAATTTATTGCGCATAAAAGGAATCACGGTCAGTCGAAAAAAAGACAACATAAAAACTATTAAAAATCAAAGGCAATCAGCCAAAGAGAGTCTTTTTTACTTGTTTTTTATTTGCATTACTTTCGTGAAACTGGCTGTAATATCTACATTAAAATATTATAAATTACATAATCAAAAAAATGTTCTAACATCTTTTGAGTTAATAATTTGCAATTTATACGAGTTTAAAAATTTTTTGTTTGATATGAATAAATTTTGTATAAATTTCGAAACTTGGATTAATATGGTTTTTGTTAGAGAATTGATTGTTTTTTCATTGACAAATATCAAAAAAGTGGATATTAAAAGAGTCAAAATGTGTTTAATAATAGATGTCATATAAACCACGAAACTTTTTTAAACGAATTTTAATAAAGTTTAAAAATCACAGAGCAATATTTCATTGTTCGTGGTTTGAGGTGTGATGATATTAAAGGGTTAATTTTTCCTAAAGAAGCAGTAAATGATTTAATCTAAAACAATAAAAATAATGTGATTTTCGTTCTTGTCTCTACTTTCCAAAAATACTTGATTTTTTATGGGTGCGAAATCATGTCGGAATGTGTAATAAGATAGATATAACGTTTAAACCGGAAGCTAATAAATGAGATATTCGAAGAAAGAAATTTTGCAAAAAGAAGAAGGTTAGAAAATCTAAAAGTTGTTCTTATATCCAGTAAGAGTTAAGCAGCCGCTTACAACGCCACTACGTTGAAGTCTCTGAAGTATTATCGGCAGCTTCCTGGCATTGGCCTTAGTCATGTCAAGATGATCGTCTAGAATTTAAAAAAATGTGTTTCTATCGGAAACTGCAATTATTTCTGTGAACTGTATTTTCTTTAGTTAAGCGTCCTGGCAGTGGTTCGTCTGCCAATGGGTCCTTGACTTGTCTACTCATTTAAGAGTCCTCATAACTGGATTTCATCTCTTAAAACACTTTAAAAAACCAAGCAAGTATGGCAAGAAAGTTTTTATATATGCACTCCATTTTCTTCATATTTCTCACTTTCTTCACAGAAGAGTGCAAATTTGGTGCCAACGAAATGTGGCTATCAATTGCCCCTGGCCCCGATTAACAATTTAACTCATCTCGCTACGTTCAAAAAAAAGTTATTCTAAATAAATTAAAGCTTTGGTCACGAAACAAGTCAAATTCAAAATTAAATATTAATTTTCATAGGTAAAAATGCATCTGTTTTTAAAGAAGAAAAAGGTAATTTTCAAAAGTTTAACAATATGATCAAAATTTATTTATTTTTTGCACCTAAATATATAACAAATATATAATTTTAATTTTGGCAATTTTATGCTATTTGAAGCGACTTTTAACAAAATTTAGCTTAGCTTTGCAGAAAAGCGGCTTACCAGACATAAAAAAAATAACCGAAAAATGTCCGCCCAGTTTTTACAATAACTCTATGAAAAGACTATGTTTTATAACTTTTTTTCAAGTCATTTTCACTGATCAACCAATCAATGGTATGAAATGGCTGGTACTTTCAGTGGGCTTCGTTTTTTTTAGATTTTTAGGCACCAGTTGAGCTCAAAACGTTCGGATGCCATTTTTAACACATCGCGAAACAAACACTTTTTTAATTTTTATGTATTATATTACAAAAATATACTCTCTTCATATTTTCATCTTTTTTCTAACCAAGATACATAAATGTTTTGTTAACAAAGTTCACCGACCTCAGTAATTAAATATTGCGGTTACCCCTTCGAATAAGAAACTAGTTTTTGCCACATTACTTTTTTTTATCATATATTCGGCATTTAGATTTAAATCATCATATTTTTAATGAAACGAGTATAAAATCGTCATTGAAATAAAACAAGAATATTTCTGATTAACAGCTCAGTCCTCATTACGACTCCATTCTGCGAACACCTACAAATAAAATATTCTAAGAAGTCAAAGGACTTATTATATCCGAACCGATTGTGCAGTTGTAAAGCTTTCTCTTTATTGAGAATAAAAAGTGGCGCGATTGAAGTCGTCGAAACTGCAATTTTTTTATAGTTCAATTCAGCGCCTTTCGACTTACGAGTGCATACACATTTTTGGTTTTGCTAATTTGAAATAAGACGAAGTATCTTCTATCATCAAATATACAGTCGGTACATTCACGACTGGGATCAAACATCACTGTTGACAATTATAACTTTGAAAAAGTAGAGGACTTCGTATACTTAGGAACCAGCATTAATATCAATAATAAAGTCAGCCTCGAAATCCAAAGGATGATCTCTCTTGCCAACAAGTGCTACTTCGGACTGAGTAGGCAACTGAGCAGTAAAGTCCTCTTTCGGAGTTCAAAAACCATGCTCTATAAGTCTCTCATTATGCCCGTCCTATTGTATGTAGGGCGCAGAAGCATAGACGATAAAGATATCTGATGAGAACTATCTAGACGTGTTCGAGAGAAAGATTTGCAATGGCGAATACCGTTGAAGATGGAACGATGAGCTGTACGAGCTTTCTAACGACAAAGACATAGTGCAGCGAATTAAGATCCAGCGGCTTCGCTGGCTAAATCATGTCGTTCGAATGGATGAAAGCGCTCCAACTCTGAAAGTATTCGACGCGGTACCCGCCGGTGGTAGCTGAGGAAAGAGAGGCCTCCTCTGTTTTGGAAAGACCAAGCGGTAAAGGACTTGGGTACCATTGGTATTTCCAACTGGCGCCAGTTAGCGAAATAGAGAAATAACTGACGTGCTATGCTTAGCTCAGGCCAAATCGCATAGGCGGTTATCGAGCCAATGAAAGAAGAAAGAAGAGTTTTGAATATACGAGTACCTATGTATTTTGTTTTATTTTTTATATTACACACTGATAACCTTTCATGAAAAGTCGCAACCGTTTTCCTTTTCATTTATGTATGTATTTACCACTGCTGCGTTTACATCAACATTTACCTCATTTACCGTGCATGAAGTCAAAACTGATACATATAGTTTATCCGCCATAAAATTTGCGACAACTTGTGTTTCACTCTCCTCCACAAATATCTACTTGAAGGTTCTTCAGCTCTCAACATGCTCAGTCCGCTTTCGTTTAGTATCCTTAATGCAATTTCGCTCAATTTAATCAAAGACCTTGAAAACTTTTCATATCAACCCAAATGGCGGAGCCAAGCTCAAAGCTCGTCACTCGTACAGCCAACGCCAGGGTGATGAAGTCACCAAACTCACAGCTTTACGTAACTCCACCTGCGTAACCCGCAACTCACCGCTTAATTGGGATGAGCTGAAACGTGGCTCTCAAATAAATAGATTGCTATTGTTGGATGCACTGTTGTCGGGCTTGCTGCCGCCGCTACTGAGGCGCTGGTGTCGTGTGAACTCAAACGAGCAATGTGTGATTTTAAACACCAAAATTTCGATGTCAGAAACACGTAGCATCATTAGAAACAACCATTTCCAGCTGCGGGCCGTTCACGTGCTTTACCGTTTCACCGCCACTCTGCTTGCAAAGTGCAGCCATGTCGCCGCTCGCTGCAAACGTGCAATGACACTTTCACTAAGCGGAGCGTCGGATATCGAACTAGAAGTTGAAAGTGTTGAAAGTGATGAGGGAATGAAGAAACAAGAAAGCGCATATATTACATACATATGTACATACTAAGTCGAATGTGGTGGTTAGACGTTGTGGAGTGGCGCCAAGGCACGTGAAGCGAGACAAACTAAAAGATAGTTAGAATTTTTGATGGCAATTCAAAGTCGGGCAATCTCGGCTATGAAAGCTCCACAGATCTGACGACTAACGCGTACGAGCGCTAGAGTGCACATCACTGCACATATGAATTGAGAACTAAGTGGGGGAAAGTGTCGACTAACCAAGCAACCAGACAAACAGACAATCAGACCATCAGTCAGTCCGTCAGTCAGTCAGTCAGTCAGACGGTACACAGAGTCAGAGAGTAAGAAAGTCAGCCACCCATAGCAACACAAACAAACTGCAGAAGCTTAGTTAAGAGTGAAAAAGTTGTAGTAGCTATGTATGTAGCTACACTAACAACTAAATTCGGTATGAATAGTACAACAAATTGGAATAATAAGTGAATTCATGCTGAATGCGTACATACGAAATTGGGTTTGCGTTCACTCGACACAGCCGCCGCGCCGTTCCCACGCCGTTGTTTGCGCGCGCTATACATATATGTATGTATGTATGTACGAGTACTCATAGCAGAAGCTTCACGCGACGCTGTTGAATGTTCCCTTTGATTTTCCTTTTGATATGCCGAGACTTGTTACTTCTTCTTGTTATTTTTTTTACTTTTGCCTTCGCCTCGTGGCATATTTGTCAGTTTTCACATTGTAATGAATTCTGTCTGCGTATCAAACCAGCTGACGTGCTGGGATTTTTTCACATAATTTTTTATAAGTTAATTTTCAGCTAAGGACGCGTTTTTCCACACACATACATACATACACAGCCTCACACAAGCAAGCCCCCTCAGCAGAACTTCTTTGCAGCGACGTGCTGAGTGTATCCTTAGTATATTTACACATCTTTGAGCAGCTAAAGTGAGTGTAAGAATCTTCGCATTTACGCACTCGTACTACGTTCACTAAAGTACTTGCATACTCGTACATATGTTTGCATACTTGAAACAGTTTGTGACGTCAACGTCAACGTCAGCGCAAAGTCACAGTCATTTGACGCATCTGAATTTGAGATACTTCTACAACATAACATACTTGAATAAAGTAAAATAAAAAGTTTGCGAACAGAAAACTGAGCAGCACAAAAGTTTCAGACGAGAGTTGGCACATAACATAATTTTATTTGGTTTTCGCTTCACTTTTACTTGTAAATCATTTCACTCATTCATTCATATCTTTATGTATTTCCTTTTCCGTTTATTTTTCGTTCGCTTTCTCAGTCTATATGTACATACATATGTATATGGAGAGGAGGACAACAGCAGCAGCGTTGCTTTGCTGTCGCTTGCGCTGCTGAAATAATTTGTAATCAGATTTGTTACAAATTTAGCATAAATAAATGCAATTCCTTAAGAAGATATTCAACGCGAGAATAGTGAAATCAGTAGCGAAAAAAGGCCAAAGCAAAGTTAAAGCAACAGATTGGCGGCCATTGTAGGGGAGCCTTTTAATAACAAGAAGCGCAATTTTTCAGTACTTGGCGACGGAAGCTGTTAAAAGCATTATTAGCTCATGCTCTTAGCTTAGAGGGCCTATTTTGAGCTTTAAGTGGCACTTCATTGCATAAATTTTGCGTATTTTCTGCTTTGAGTCAATGTTGTCATAATTTTTAAGTAAGTTTTTTCTTTCATTACCTATCAATGAAATACATTATGCACCAATTATATCATATCAAGCAATACGAAGTGAGAGAAAAAAAATAATTGTCTGCCAGTGATGTAGTGCTTTTGACAACGTGAAGTGAAATTATAATAAAGACGAGAACAAAATAAGAACATCGAAAAAGTTCTGTGATTGAGTGTAATGAATATTTGTAACTATAACAAGATTTATTTTGTAAAATTGAATGGAAATTAGTATAAAGTGCTTAAAGAATATCGTTTTCGTTTAACATAGAATGTGTTTTACACGCGTCTAACTACAAGCAAATCACCACGAATCAAATCCAAGAATGAAGTGTAAACAAAACGAACAACTTCAAAAGCGCTATGTCACTCATTTTTTTTCTCAAAATCAATTACAAATACACGGTTGCCTGATAGCGTGATCTGTCAGTTTTCCACAGGTTTATCATTATTGACGGGCCTGCTATTAACCTCAAACATATGTAATCGAAGCGATTTTGACATTTTTCAGAAAAGATAATGCAGTTCTCTTACTTTATTCGCACTTAAACTGCCTAAACAATTTTTTCCTCTTTCTTTCACCAAATTTTGCTTGCTCTGACTGAGATTCGAACCACGAACTCACCGGCATATCAAGTTATAGCACGAGCCGCTACTTCTCACCCGACCACAGTGGCCACCGAAGTTAATGACTATTTGTTTTTTTTTTCACTTTACTTTTTCCCCGCCAGCAGCAGCGGTTCTCCCGGTACATATTTTCATAGCTGGAGTTCTTGGTTCCATTCGCCTAATATCAGTTGATGCTTATTTTATAGTTTTTTTTTTTATAAAATACAAACTCAGTTTAACAGTTTTTTCTACCAATTAAGCGCTCTAAATTTCTAACATTTGAAAGTGTACAATGCTATTAAAAAATTCACATTTCTGATAATGCTGCTGGAACCCTTTTCTTGGTGTAATTTTTCTCTGACATAAATACTTAACAAGCTGACTTCGTTATAGGTCCTTCATTTACGGAAGGAAGAAGAAGTAGAAAATGTGGTGAAAACTCGACAGACAGGGCAAGTAAAATCTTAATCATGGAATCGTTTTTTTTCTTAAAGCGGTCACCCCTCCGCAGGCAATGGCAAACCTGCGAGAGTATTTCTGTCATCAAAAAAGCTTCTCATAAAATACTTCTGTAGTTCGGAGTCAGCACAAAAACTCTAGGTAACCCCATTTAGGGTACAACATAAGAGCCGCATATGTACAACAAATGGCAGGAGAAGCTCGGTCAAACACTGAGCGTGTGCAAGTAGGAAAGCAAAATTCGAGCGGAACCGAGTTTTATATACCCTCGCGAGGTAATTTTGTGTGGGCTGTGCCACGGTCATTTTCCAAAATATCATAAAAACTCAATTTCTTTTTTTTTCAATTCGCAGGAGATATTAAATTTTACCCAACTTGTGCCAATAGATACCGAAAAACGAAGTTTTTTGCATTTTTCAAAACTTCCGTTACATGGAAGGTGGTAGTGGTTATTGGCCGAACTTGACCATTTCCAATACCAACCTACCCTGGCCAAAGAGAAATCTATGTACCAAGTTTCATTACGAACTATCAACGTTTACTTAAGTAAGGACGGACGGACGGACGGACAAGCAGACAGACAGTCGGGGCTAAATTCTGATCATTTTGATATATATATGTCTATTATTTTTGGGTGTTACAAACAACCTTATAAAAATATTATCCCAGACCACTTTAGCTAAAACCTCGTTCAGTATCCCACCAATTTTAAGTCAATGCGGATTTGAATTTGGCTAGCAGATTCCTTTCATCGACGTCTTAACTCTCAAACTTTGGTCTATTGGTTCTTGTGAATATGGCAGAGAACATTTAAAAATCAATCAGTAGGCTTGCGTTCCTGTGATCATCTTTGATGCTAGTAAGCCGTCAGCTCGAGTGGTTTTGATAATATTTGCCACGCTATTGCCATTACAGTCGACCGATGCGATATCGATTCTGTCATACTCGTAGTTTGCTACCATCGAGAAGAGTGGACAAATCGTTACTTCCTTATTTAAGTACTCGTATAATTCCGTTGTTGCCATGTGTGCCTGCATTTACTGTGCATATTTTACCTTTTGTGCCCCCGCACATTCTGGTTTAATTATCGAGCTCTTTTAGAGACGGTTGGCATCTTAATCTCATCGCTCCAAAGTGTTTCGCATTCCCTCGTTTTCTCATGGTAAATACATCCATCTCCTTTTTAAACTCTCGACCACGTTCGTACTTAAAACGCAAGTTTCGTCTAGCACAACAATGTCAATTTGGTTTTTTGTTTTACCATGAGTAGACAATTTCATAGCAAAATGGTTCAAAAAGCCTGTAGCTGCATAATTTACTTGGTTTTCGGAATTTTTTTCTTAGATATTGGGTTATCTGAAGTAGGGCTCAAAGGTCACTGACCTGCCTATTAAACTAATGAAACGTCAAAAAGTTAATTTTTTTTGTGTCTTTAAAAAAACTCGCTTGACGTCGGCAAAACTGGCTTAATTGCGAATTTAATGATATATTTCTCAAGCGGGGTGATTGCTAGACCTATTTGGGGTCTTTCTCACAACATACCCAACCGCGAATTTGGTTTGCTTCATATGATAGCTGTAGTAGTGTTCCTTCCTTATAAATCTATTGCAACCCTTGTATGATGATCAAGCCAGTATTAGCCTTCCGAACACATCAAGCTGTGGCGTTCAAGCACTTTTCTGATTAAAAGCTCGAACTTAATATACTTCGAAATGTTTGCATGGCCTCCGTCAAAAAAAAACAACATGGGAAGCAGAGTTTTCAACCGTGGCCTTTTGAATATTTTGTTGGGCTACTTATTGGTGTACTTCCTATTATATCAGCCTTAATACCACGCTTAAAGATTTTCGGTATTGACAATATACAAGTAATAGAAGATAACTGAAGACACGAATTTTTATTCCTGTTTTAGAAGTGGCAACAACAATTACATTTTACGCAAAGTGAATTACTTATATTTTCGTATAAGTGAAATTACTTTCATTCTAAATATTGATTAAACCAGTTTGGCTGAGTTCATTGTCTACATTTCACTTGACGAAATAATTTCATTAGTGTAACAGAGCAATGCCTTGATACTCAATTGACTTCATTGAATAGCACGCAATATATGTACATATATATTAGTCCTTTCGGTTAAACATGTCTCAGGTTAAAGACAAAAAAAAACACCACTCACTACAATAAAAAATGATTATGAACATAACATTTGCAATTGGCAGCCATCCATCCATCCATCCATTTATTCATTCTATATCAATGGCTTGTAAAGAGCTACGAGAAACGCATGAAAGTGAAACGGCATTACGCACAATCCCAAACATACACCGACATACATAGATACACACATAAGTTGCTTCTAATTGATTTGAATGACCAACGGCATACGTTTTTAGATGTCCAATGCAGTTCATAAAAATGAAAAACTGACACCCAAAGCACTTGCCAAGGATTCACTTAAACAAAATAAAGCAGCAAATAATACCAAAGTCAAATGGTTGGATCATTATTTTGCCGAAAGTGAAGGAAGCCACAAACAAGTTGCATTGTCAAAATAATGATTGTCACAATGGTCTCGCAAATGGAAGGTTGGGCTGAGTCGATTAGATGATACTACATTGTAATGGTTGCTGGAGAAAATTTCAATACAACAATTGTATGCGAAATTAGTTGGATGTGATATGTATTGGCTAGTTGCAGAGAAAACAAAGGCGCCAGCACAATCTCTGGGGTGAATAAATTCGAAAATTAAAAGGAAAACTGAATATGACTCTGGCACAAGAAAAGGTAACATCGCTCTGAAAAAGACATGAAAATTACGAAAAGTAGGAGTGGTTTATTTTTATCGAGTTGCCAAACCGACTGCCCCTACCTACATACATGTGTGATGAAAATTAAAAAAAAATAAATAAAATAAAGTGAATCACACGAATTCACTCTTAAATTGAGTAAAGCTGAAATTAATTTAAGCACCACAAACTAAATTCAGAGCACAATTTGATGTATAACATTTTATTTGATTATTTTTTACTAGATTTATAAGTAAATGCAGTAAGGTAATCGTTTTTTTTTCAAGCACTTTTCTATTGTTCGAAAGAAAAATTTCTCCTTAACCTTCATTTTAAAATTTTTTAATTTCTCAATTAAACGCCTTCATACAGGGTGGTTTCATTTACGTTTACTTTTCACGTGAATATTTAACCAAATAAAACATACAAACGTATACATACATACATACATATGTATGTACGTTCACTGTCTTACAGCAAAGTCTTTACTGCGTCGAGCTGCCATTTACGGCGTCTAATCGGTCTGTGACTTTTACCTGAAACTTCGAAAATGTTCAATCCGAATTTCCCATTATAGCAAAAATTCGTCATGTCAAAAATGAATCTGGAGGGTATATCTATGTATGTAAGTAGTTCATACGCATACCACTGGGAAAAAATCAATACAAGTGCGGCAGTAGGTAATTATATTACGCAAAGTGTACCCATTCAAACAAACTATTGCAATAATTGGAAATCAAAGTAGATAGATAATATTTGTAATAAAATTATGTATTAATAAAGAAGGACGGATTGCAATTGCAAACGTTACTTTCAAAGCCGGAACATTGCCATCAAATAGCATCAGCTAACGCCAACATCCAAACAGCTGAATGTTTTTCTTTTTAAACTGAACAACCAAAATTAAGATTGTAAGCAATCTCCAAATATAAAGAGCATCAATACCACTTACGCGCCCGAGCATTTCGCAGAAATATAAAAAACGCACTATCTGATTCGACACGGAAAGATGAGCAAACGTTTTAGAGCAAAATTAGCAAAATAATGTAGCTTGAACTATCACTTGAATAAAATGACAACCTGTTCGATGCTCATCAAGCAGAAAAGAGAAAGAAGTTTGAGGAGTGAGAGAGAGATATCGAGTGAACTATATTTACTCTGAGAACAGGGACCATTTTCAAAGTTTTTGGAAATATTTACGACATGTTCATGAGCTCGTTAGTGATGAAAATAACGAACAGGCATCAGAAAACTTCTAGATTACCTCTTTCATATGGTTGTTAGGCATGTGGACTATTATTATTAATTTGGCGCTAACACTATTTAACTCAGTATTGGTCCGAGCTTCTTCTACCATTTGTAGTGTTCGCCTTCATATTCTACCACGAGTGGAGGGACCTACAGTTTTGTGCCGACTCCGGCAGATGTATTTTATGAGAAGCTTTTGCATGGTAGTAATACCCTCGAAAGTTCGCCAGTGCTTGCCGAAGGGTGACCGCTATAAGAAAAAATAACTTGTCTATGGTTAAGATTTTATTTGGCCTGGCTGAGATTCGAAACTCGAAATAAGCGGCATATCGAGTTATAGCTCGCACCGCTCCCCACTCGACCGCAGCGGTCACAGGCATGCGGACTACTAGACTACAAATAAAATGTATACCACCTTACTAAAGAAATTGAAGTAAGTTAAAACAATAAATTTGAAATACATACAAAATTAAATACATCACACCAGCACATCACATCACTCCAACAAATCGTATCACGTCATACCAACACTTCATAAAGCACTTGACCATATCTTTTTAGATACTTTACACAACTTAACATAATATTATTTGAAAAAAAAAAAAACATAACATCATATAACAAAATGGCATTGCATTACATTAACATAATATATTATAACGTAATATAATATAACATATCTTAAATTAAGCTAAGCTTAACTTAACTACAATGCCTTCATTGTATCAACCCGACAGGACGTTTACGTAAGACCACATCATATACGTAACGCCATTAACTCGTCGGGAAGGTCGGAGTAGGGATTTCTCCTCAGGGGCTGAAACTTGAAACATCATTCCGACCTCCAGATCAGACCCTTTTATTATAAAATTCCCACAAAACAACGTGGTTGGAGTAAAACAAGAAATTAAATATTCACTCTAACACGAATCTTTACAGCTCTCTGTTTAAGTGGTTGCGTCTATGTTGAAGAAGAAAAAAATGTAAGTAAAAGACGACTTCGCACGCTGGTCAGACTTACGCTAAAAAGCCTCGCGGAGAGAGTGCAAATTAAGCAAACAACCGAGTCAAAGTTTAATCTCGTCAAAAAAACAATTGGTTTAGCCAGAGTGGAAGGGGAATTAAGTAAATTGCATATGGCAGTTGGGAGTGTCTCTCTCTTCTCAGCCATTCCAACCTCACTTAACGATCCTGTCGTTTATCGTTTCATTTGAAAAGAATTTCGCTCAACCAGCGCAAAAAAGGTTCACTTCAAATACGATAAGTTTTTGACTTCGCCGGCAAATCGACCTCATTAAAATCACAGTTAAGAAAGTTTAATAATCCGCCATTGTTATATGATCTCATGCATTAAAATATTTTTTTTATCTTTTAAATATTAGCTTCAGATAAGATACATAAAGTCTATGAAATCGTATAAATTTTGAAACCAAAGCACCAGTAGAAATTAGACTGGCCACGAACTAGTCGACCCAAAAATGATTTGGCCACATGGTATGAATTGGCATACATATGTGTGTTCTGTATATGTATACCCTTACCAGGGCCATGTGCACGGGGGGTTTGGGGGTTGAAACCCTCCCGTGGGCAAATTAACGTATATGAAAATAAGTGAATCGTATTCATCAAATTTTATTCGTATATGAAATTTCAATTGAGAACCCCCCCATCTGCTGAGTCCTAAATACGGCCCTGATTCGTACACATAAATAAATTTTCACGTAAATGGAAGTGTGTGTGCGCGACACAACCATACACAAGTACCACTTCAATGCAATTATTTTGTCATCGTACGTTTCCTAATTGAATATTCCATGCCGCATGCGAACGTTACACATCCGGTTTGCAACGAATATGTCACATTACGAAAGCCGTCCACACGCCCACCCCACCAACATGCCCATTCGATACTATGGACAGTCACATTGTTGGCATAACTCTCCGGCTACTTCAATGATACGCATACAACTTTAAACCTCGCACACATACTGTGAAAAACAAAATAAACCTACAAACAAATATGCGACCATACATATTTACATACATATGTACGTACGATGGGACTGTCGTTGTGTAGTGAGAAACAAGGACGTCGAAGAAGGGCTGGGCCAGTCACTTGGTCAGCCGAGTGATGGGAGCTTGCTCATCTCTAAGGCCAACAAAGGACTTGCAGCGGATTGCCGCAGTCAGCGTGAAGGATGGCTGGACAATCGACGTGACGTAGGGAAGGGACGGCCAAACATTGGTATGCACATCAACACGCGCATAACAAGCAGGATACTCACGTTTATTATCACATTCACATTCGACAATAGATCATCAAGTTCGATATGTAACATTTTACTCTACCCAACTCCATAGCCGACATAGCGGCGCGCGGACTGGCTTTGCAGCGCCACATCGAGCACAGAAGCAGTCGCGACCACCGCCGCTATACAATTATTCGACGTGCATTTATCAATCTACTTGCACACACACTTTTGCTTGTAACGTCGAGAAGGCTTTTGATTTGTCTGTGTACGAACATTCTTAAACCGACCAAAAGTATTTCCGATTTTCCATTTTCTGTATAAGTTCACCAACGAAAAATATTTACGCAAATTAAAAATGGAATAAAGTTTTTATTCCTTAATGTGTTTATACGCCTTTACTGGATATATATACACATATGTGTGTATATCTGTAGCTATATTTGTATGTTTATCTAAGCAAATGTGTATGTGTTTATGTACTTATCTTCCACTTCATATTCCAGACTCATTCATCACTCATTTTCTTTTTTTTTGTGATACGAGTATACGCTTTTGTCTTATGCAAATATCTAAACCAAACGAGCCTGTTTTGTCCACATCCATATCGACTGATGGATCACAGCGATTACTTTGTGCCGACGAAGACTGACGAGCGTGAATACAGGAATTTGTTAGAGCTCCAGCCACTTACAGCAATACTCGCAATGTCCGGCGTTGACAGTTGACGTTTTGGTTTGGTTATATTTCACTCAAAGTGACAACGATCCAAAAACGATAGCGTATTGAATGCGTAAAACGCAAAGCTTGCAAATGTACGAGCAACAGAAGTAAGTGAAGAAAACTTTACTTGGAGCTTGGACACTGTAATGAGGAAACTGATGATAGCCACAAATGCAATGGTACTGATTTGGTTGATATCTCTATCGTTTTGGATATGAAAATGAGGTCAATCAGGGCACAGCACAATTCTAAGCGGAATCCCAACTGTGAAGGAGTTCAGTCACCGGATAGCCTGGAGGTCTATACGAATGGATCGAAGGTGGAGCGTTGAGTTGGAGCAGGCGTTTTCATTGATCAGCATAACCTAAAGCTATCCTACCGTCTACCAGACTATGCAAGCGTTTTCTAGGCCAATACGTTTGCGATAAATGAGGAGATTAGGTATATTGAGAGGAATGCAGCAGCTGGCGCGCGAGTGAACATTTTCACACTGATATGGGTCGCAGGGCATAGGGGCATTTACGGAAACGAAACAGCCGATGAACTAGCGAGGTGTGCATCTGCACTAGATAGGTCCAACCCGGTAAACATTTCCGCCTCGCTTAGGGAAATAAAGGGCAAAATCACCGATATCTACATCCGGAAAGCCAGGCACAGGTGGGGGAATACCGGATCGTACAGGATCACGCGGCAGTTTTGGGTGTACTATGATCCACTTAAAACAAAGGCTCTTTCAGAAATGAGCAAATAAAATATATATAAACACACAGCTGTTTATACCGGGCACTTGCTGGTATGAGTACACGCTGAAAGGATAGGCATACCCATTCAACTGGTTCTGCCGTAGCTCTGAAGACCCACGCTCAAAGGAGACAGTTGAGCATTTTCTGTGCGAGTGCCCGGTCCTTGCTAGAATAAGGTTAAAGGCCCTCGGCAAACCAGAGTCGCTTGATATTATACACACTTCAATTTAAAAACGGTTGTAATGAGTGTTGTCCAAACAATCACTTTACATTAGGTGTGTTATTCAGGGTGCCGCAAAGGTGATCACAGCTCTTAAACGGTGATCCGAAGAATAAGGATTCGCGATGAGCTACTCTATATTGTCTGATTGGTGAGGTGAAAGTATCGTGGAATAATTTTCTCAACTGTACCGGCTTTATTAAGCTTTAATTCAATAGTTTGGACTTGAACTTTATAGACATTATCGAAAAGCTTTCTGAAGTAAACATTTCCTAAATGCGAAACTCTTTTATGAACTAACTTACAGTAACATACTGTTACATATTAAGGAAATAATAATTGTGATGCCACAATGGGTTATTATTATAAGTCTAAGTTGGTCTCTCTTCCGCACAACTCAACACAAGCAAAGAGGCGAAGTTAAAGAACTGTAGGGTACTAGGCATTTGCACAGTAACGTCCTCTCTCCACAGACAAAAACTATACTCTATAAGTCTCTCATCATGCCCGTCTTATTGTATAGCGCAGAAGCATGGACGATGACAATATCAGATGAGAGGACTCTTGGAGTGTTCGAGATAAAGATTCTTCGAAAGATTTATGGAACTTTGCGTTTTTGCGACGGCGAATACCACGTTCGATGGAACGATGAGCTGTACGAGCTGTACAATGACGTGTATATAGTGCAGCGGATTAAGAATCAGCGGCTCCGCTGGCTAAGTCACGTCGTTCGAATGGATGAAATAGCTCCAGCCCTGAAGGTATTTTGACGCGGTACCCGCTGGTGATGGCAGTGGAAAAGGAAGACCTCCTCTGCGTTCGAAAGATAAAGTGGGAAAAGACTTGGCTTTACTTGGGATTTCCAATTGGCGTCAGTTAGCAAGAGATAGGTAAAGCTGACGTGATTTGTTGTCCTCGACCAAAATCGCTTAGGCGGTTAACGCGACAATTAATTAAGTAAGTAAGTCATAAAAAACATACATTTTCAAACAAAACTAACAACAAACATGGTTTAACAAATACAAGAAAAATGTGTGCTTTTAGATATTTACAAGCTCAGAGAGTTCATATTAGCTTAGTCCGTATTCCCTGGAAATTTTACTCCCTGGAAATTTGCTCAATTTATTTGATTAACTAATCTTCTAACAAACCAAGTCATACAGTAACGCAGTAAGTTTCATCACTTTCTCCAAGCTCAGGTAAATTTAGTGCTTACATATCCTAAATAGCATATAAAGTTTCAGTTATTCATAGGACAGCTATTAAACGTCTGTAAAAGTGCAACACTCCCACTGCCAATTAGGTACGTGCAAGGCGTATTAAACACGTTCACATATAAAAATACATACATATAGGCGCACGTATGCATTTACTGCTCACACATAACGACATACATATGTACATGCATATTTGACCATTCGTTGACTACATATGTATGTACATATGTATATCTGAGCCAAATTTGAATTTATGAAATTTTACCATTCTAATTACTAAAATGCCTGAAGCCGTTAACTGTTTAAGGCAATAGACTTAAGCATTCCTTAATAATGTAGAATTTACTTAAAAACAAGAAGTTAATTCAGTTGTCACCCATGCAATCCTCAATACTCTATGCTCCACAGCCGACTGAATTGAAGTCAGATGAATGCAACGACGACAATACGAGTAGAGGTAGTCGCACATCACAGTGCGTCTTTCATAACAGAACAGAGTTGCATTCAAATGCCTATTATCGATGTTTGTAATGCACGTTTCGCATCGCTCGCTGCACTTAGCACACATAAACATACAATTTAAACATATTCACCTTAGGCGAATCTAAGCTAACGCTTACTGCAGCTACTTGGTGATTTCAATTGATTTACATTGCATTTTACATACATACATATACATATTCATACGAGTATATACACAAACATGCTGTTCAAATACCGGTAAATGCGAGTATGATCTAAAGGAGCCCCATGCGTTAAGTCAAGCATACATGTGTGTGTGTACACACATACATATGCACATATGCGGCAGAAAGCTTTATAAGTCTGACATTTGAATGATGTCTAATGCTGCGACTTATCTCCTACTCATGCTTGTGTTAATCGCTGTGCATAATATGCAAGGACCGCTCCCATTTCAACAATAAAACTACTAATTTCCGCATGTTTGAGTGCTGTTTTGCATCCAAAATGAGAAGGCGGATTTATTGAAAAATACTTACGTTCAAGTAGTAAAAATGAGATACGTCACATTTAAGATTTTTACCATATATAAAAAAAATAGGTAGCAGCAGTAGAAAAATTAAAAAAAAATTGGGCTCTGTATATTTTGTTTTTGCTTTTAAAAGCTAGATAAGATTTCAAAAATATTTTATCAACTACCTTAAATTGTACTAAATTCATGCATTCTTATCACAACGAAATTCAAAATTTGACAATTCAAATTAAAATAAAATATGAAAAAAGTTAAAAAAAAAAGTTTGCCGCGGCTACCTATTTGATGTGCCTTAGTGCTACCCTTTTTTCTAAGAAAAAAAAAACAGCTTCTCAATATATATATCGAAAAAAGTTACCTAACCTATCGTGTCGGTACTTTCTCTTGTTCATATGCCAGCTGTACTTACTCCTTTACTTACGTGTCATCAGTAATTAGAAAACTTATACTCGTTTAAGGGAATAGTTCGCTTCGTTATTGAAATTGTCAGTTTCGGTAATATTAGGTACACTCTAATGCGACTCACAATTTTTGCGATTTTAGTGGTTTGTTTAAAAGTCACAAAGTGTTGGGCCATGTTGTGTACTGGGGCCATGTTGTGTACTGGGGCCATAATTATTGTTTTTTGCCTGTCCTAAAATATATTAAACCACATTATAATTGCAGAACAGAAATAAAAAATATAAATTAACGTATTTTAAAGCAAAAAAAATATGTTAAAATTATAATTACTATTCCTAGCATACCAATTAATTTCCTTTATTAACTTTTAGTTAACTTCAAAAGTATGAAGCTCAACATTTAATTATTATCGCTGACCATAACGTGAAAAATAGAACATTAGTTTTTTTTTTCAGATCAAACAGTTCAAGTTTTTACTCCAAAAATAAAAAAAAAAATATAAAATAAAAATCTCATGCAGAACAAGTAAAGACAATTTTTTGTTTTATTCATATTTTATCAATAAAGCTTGAACCCTGTCCAGCTGTTGCGAAACAAAAAAGAAACTTGGACAGTATACATTTTTATATTATGTAGTATTTAGGTACACCAGGGCGTATGATTAACATTATAACAATACTGAGGAACATTTTATAGACAACTCAATTTTGTTATTTAGATCCAGATTATGGCAACGTCTATAAGGAAGGGAGCACACATTTCGCAGTTATCCTCATTTCGAGTCGAGTTATATAAAACGAAGCCATCTCGTTTGAAAATCTGCAGCATTCAGTTCGATTCTTTGTGTTGTGTATGCATAAGCCAAGAGGAGTCTTCAAGGCAGCTTGGCTGTCATAGAAAAATTTAAAATATTGTACTTTATACTTAGGTATTTTGTTAAGGTGCTGATTAGTAGCCGTAGGGGTGTTTTAACTTCCATCTCTAGGGAGAAGGACCCTCCTACAATACTGCAGTATTTTTTGTAGGTCTTTCAAATATCAAAACCATGGTTATATAAAAAAATTCTTTAAACACAATAAATTAATAAAAATGTAACTTCCAGTGAATTTTATAATTTTTGTGGTGAAGGTTTTGCATCTTATTTTCATATAAAAATAAATTTTAGTTTAAAACAAAAGTAAATAAATTATTTTTGCGACAACTAAAAAAAATGTTAATTTCGAATTTTTTCATAAGTCGACATTTGTAAATACTCGCATATATGTACTGGCGGCAAACTTATGACATGTCGACCAAAACTTTAAAGAAAAATTGAAAATTTTAAAAATTGTGAAGTTTTTAAAGAAGTTTTTTTTAGAGAAAAATTGAAAATTTTAAAAATTGTGAAGTTTTGTAGTTGATACAATAGCAGATAAGTGCAAATTTGGAGTTAAAAACAGGCGCTTATTTTTGGTATTTTTTTGTGACGTTTGCTTCATAGAAAGATTTAAATAAATTTAAACGCAACAACCTCGAAACAAAATTTTTTGCGAAATCAAAATTGCACTTCAGCTTGTTAAAAATATTTCTAGAAAGTGGGAAAATTGTATTTAATTTTGTTATTTTGTTTGAAATTTGGATTTGTTGGAGGTTTGGTAGAAAACGAACTAAATTTACATAAAAAAAAACTATTAGAAATGAATTACCAAAACATGTAAATTTATCGCATTTCATTTCGGGACAATTTCACTAATAACCTTTGTATTAAAAAACGATGCACTAGAAATACGAGTACATATCGGATTCTTCGATACAAAGCCAAAGAGGTTTCGTGCAGTTCTATAGTGCCATATATTCTTTTTTTTTTGCCTTATCAGTTCAATTGCTATTGCTGACGGCATTTCAGGGACACACTCAACTGTACGTTCTGTGGCGGAGTGACGCATCCATTGCTTCCTGAATGTGTGCAGTTCAACCCACTAACTGTTTTACAATGAAATGCAAATTTGATTGCAAATCCACACATACACGCACACAAACCAACACCTCCAGCACCGCTGCGACAATTCAACGCGGCGATTTCTAATGCTTGTACGTTATTGCGTGTGTGTGTGTGTGTGTGTGTGACAAAACATACTCTAGCCACTAGCAGCCACTACCATATTCGGCAATCACACACACACGCACAACTTTACATAAACGCATACATACACACATATACGCACATACTAACACATGTGCCCACTCAATTACGCACCTTCGTGTCGAGCAGTGGGAAGCGACAAACGAAGGTAGTGCACAACAAATGCCGTCAACAACTGATGGGCTGTTGGCGTGGCCATCGGATCATTCGGATCGTCTGATTGTCTCGTAGTTTGAATGTTCGACTGGACAGACGCTAATGCTCTTCCGCTGCTCAGCAATACAGGATGCGCTCGGACATAAAGGATTTCCGTTTGAATCATTGATGAGCTATTAAGTCAATTTCTGTTGACTGCTTTCTTGCCCACTGCCAGTGACACTGCGCCTGCGTTCACATCGATGCCACCCACCACTATGCAATTGACAGTAGACAATGTGCCCTCATGTTCAACTGACGTTCGTCTTTCTACCATTGTTATTTTGCTTAGCGTCTACATAGTTGTGTTCCCATTGCATATTGCTGTGCTACATTTTGTCTTGTTGTTGTTGTTTTTTTTTATTGTTGTCATATCGTACCAGAACGTAGTGCATAAATGTTGGTGCTGAATAGTGCTGTTGGATTTGCCATTGCTGCTGCATTGTCAACTTTTGTTATGTTAAAGTTTTCCGAAATTACGTGAGCCCGCATCAAAATTTTGTCAAATTTTGCACACAAATATTGGAAAAGAGCAAACGCAGTGTCACAACCACGGGTGAGAGAGCGCGTCCGGCTGGCCAAGGGGCATAACACGTCAAACGCTGCTTGTACGTTGCTGCCAGTTGGCTGCTGTCAGTCAGGAGAAGCAACAACATACCATAACAACCAAAGTCTGGTGTATTCATTCAGCAATGTTGCTCATATTTAGATATCTGTATGTACATATGTATGTCTGCAAGTGTGTAAATGTGGTATGCACAAATGTGCAAGTGTGCGAATGTGTGGCGAAATGTCAAAGTATGCACAAAATTTCAAAATATCAAAATATCAAAACATCGAAATACCAACGAAATCATGTAATATTTAATGTTAGATAAATTACGACGTCAGCTGCCGGCAACCAACGCATTTGTTTGCATTTGATTACTATACGAACTTCTGTCCCCTTCTCACCAGTCACCCAACGCTCTGGAATTTATTCATGTGAATAAAGATATGTGAACGATTGTTGGTCCCTTTGAAACAAAATACTATGCACATTACCAACGTCTGTCTATCAGCCAGTCAGTCAGTTCAGTTGACATGTGAATGCAGCAGCAGCTCATCTTTCCAGGCTTCATTGCACAGTCGATCTACTCAATTCTTTGTACATACATACTTAGTAGATGAGGAAACCAACTAAACAATAAAATCAGTGTATTGGGTGATGACATATTTTGGCAATTGATTAGCGTTTATGTTCGATTTGCAGGGCTTCGGTGACTGAATATCACTTCCAATTTAGAAATTTGTTAACATATGCTAGATTATTTGCATTTTCGAGCTAAACCATAAAACAATGGATTAGGCAGGCAAAATATTTCCTCGAAAGTGAAAAGTAACCAAATAAAAATAACGCATTACTAATTTAGTCATTATGTTTTCAGAAAGCAATAATTTTTTAAACTTTTGATCAACACACTTCATACGAAATTTCATCGAAATTTGAAACCAAAAAAAAACTTAATTTCAAAAAAATGTATTGATACAATTAAATTTTAGTACAATCGTGTAGATTAATGTAAGGTTTAACGTATTTTTTGTACGTAAGAATTTGTATAATAGCGCAAATAAAACAAATTGCCGCTTGAAAATATTTAAATGTACTACAAACTGGACTCGGAAAAAAAATTTAATTTACTCTGGCAAAATCAAAGTTCGAAAATTTTGTGAAATTTTGGTTACTTGTTTTTATATGGCTTTTGTTACGAAATGAATTTTACATCATAGGAAAATATTGTTTAGGAGGGTGTGGCAAAATTCTGATAAGCGCTATGCGCAAAAGTAGAGAAATGTCAATAGCACGAAATTAAAATTATGAAGGACAATATTTTACAATTTTATTGAGCTCAAGGCCAGTTTTTTATGGAAGTTTTTTGTGAAAAAACAACAACAGAAAAATAAACAAACATTTATTATGAAGGACTACAAAAACTTTTATTGAAATATATTATTCTGATCTGAGTTGTATAAAGGAGCAATATAACTTTTTCTACAAATATTACTCACACTCATACTTATACTAAAGGTTTATAGTACGAGTATATAATTTTGTATTGATCTTGATCCATACTAGAGCTAAATATACGCATATCTTTGGTTAAGGTTTTCAGCAGTACCACTCATGTTATTGCCATAATCTAAGAATATTGGAAAGGTTATGACGTTTGAATAAAATCAAAATTTGTGTATATTTTGTTGTTGCTCTTGTGTACGAAAACATCAAACTCAACTAAGAGCCAACTTTGAAAAGTTAAAAAATACATGCGTACGTGTTTGTATGCATTTGATATTTTTAAATTTACTTATTTTTTTTAATTTTATGTACGTACATATGTACTCGTTTACGTATATTTATATAATCAAAATCATGATGTAATTATGAGAGGTGTTGTACGTTGTAGCAACGCCAGATTGAACGCCCTTAGTTCAATGTTGTATTTATGAGATATTAGAGAAATGGAAAGAGAATGTGGCCACTCTTAGATAAAAGTACAAGGCAGTGAAGATATTTACATAATATTTACCCACAACGAATGAATTGTACATGAAAACTGACAAAAATAAAAATTATTCGTATTTAAATTGCCATACCAGCAACGTAACAATGTTACTCTAGCGATTAATTTTTTTGTTGGGAATGTATATAGAACTTCACGGGTTTTGCCACATCAATTTGGTTATGTTCCAAACATTGGTTCATGATCATACTAACAGTTATCCTCAATTCTAATGATTACTTATTGATTACTGGAAAAGCATAAATAATTCCGTTAGCCTTTATTACAATATTACAAGGTAAAAAAATCAGCTTCTCCATAACGTAAATCTATGTATGTGCATATGTTAATAAAAATACACAAAAGTAAAAAAAAAGCTATTTAAAAATCATACGTTATTTTCTTGCCAATAAAGTATTGTATTGAAAATGCTAATAAAATGGTTGATCCTGTCTTCCGAAAAAAAACCCAGAGATATATTTCAATTAATAATTTAATGAATCATGTTTTATTATACAAAAACTTGTCAACAAAATGTCAAAACAATCAATAATACATTTTCGAAGTTCCACATGAAAAACTTAGTTTTCTACTACAATTCGAACACTTTTTCAAAACAAAGCAAAGGAATGTCACAGTTTCTAAGGGCTTTCAATATGGCCGATTTGGAGCGAGAAGCTGCCAACGTACAACACCTTTCATTGTTGCATCATGATGAAAATTACAAAAAATTATGTGAACAATGTTCGATTTGTTCGAGCTTAAAGAAAATAAAAAATATTAAATCAGGTGTTCAATCGATACTATTTGTTTAATGTATCTTGGCTCTAATGAATCATGAATAAAATATAATATGGGTATTCGTCTAAGCATTTGCGCGCCTCGTATCTTAGCGTAAACCTTTGAAATAAACGGGTTTTCTTACAAATATAAGAATGTTTACAAAGTTTTCGGGGTTACGAGGCATTTACGCTTTTCGACGAATATCCGTAATATGAGTATTGAATGAAAATAAAATGTCAGCAGCATTTTTAAATTTAACTACATTCTTTCCACATAAGAATCTTAAAAAAAAAATGTGCAAAACTTTTTTAAAAATTGTTTAATAATAGTAATATAACTAACAAATAAAATAATAATAAAAATTTACCGCTTACACTATTTAGCTCTGTGTTTGGCCGAACTTCCCCTACTATTTGCAGTGTGCGTCCTTTTATATTCAGCCCCAAATATTCAACGGCATTTCGAGTTATTGCACTCACCACTATCCATTCGACCAGAGCGGCCATTTTAAAATTAATTTTCATGATGAAAAATGTTAATCATATTTGCCGCCTCCAATCAATTTAATCTTTTTTTACGCCCTCATAATAGTAGATTTAGACACGTGGCCAAGGCGCTAAACGTCTTATCATAAAGAGACATATTTTTGGATTCTCAAGGTATATCGTCAATTAAGAAAACTCTTGGTGGACCTTCAGGTCGAAAACTTTTTTTATAGGGTATAAATAATAACATTAAAAAGATTGATTATAGAAAGTCATTAATTAAAATAAAATATTACTATGGCCACAATTACTTTATTTTTCATAAGTTTCTGTTATTAAGAACGAATCTATCGTTGTGAAAAAATTAATCATATAAAATTAGATATTGCATTGTTTATTGTATTTTTACGGGATGATTATTCGTTTTCTTATCTTTTCATCCTTGTCCGACAGTGCGAAAAAATTATTTGCTTGTTCATAAAGAAAATTATTTATTTGTTATTGTTTGGCCATATAACTATTTATTTTTTTTTATATTATTTTTATAATTATAATTTTTTCCATTAACTAATCGGCTTTAAAGCAGGTTAATAATTACAAAAAAAACAAAATGTTATAGTAGTTATTTAAATCTTTTTATATTTTGAAAATATGTGGGCAAATAAGGAGCTTCAAATATCAATCAGTAAAATGTAAAATAGTTTTGATTTTAAGCTCAAGCCCCAGTATTTTAATGTCTAAGGAAAATCTTTAAGAATATATTTAGTAATTTAGCTTTGTAGGCAATTAGTTTAAGTAAAAAGTTCATTGTGACTGAATACTTATTACAGTAATTTTGTAACAATATTTGACGCTCTTCGCAATTTTCTTCCAATTTTTTTTTTGGGTGAAAAAAAAAATTCAATAATGAGTTGTGTTGATGCATACTCTAATGTGCACTTTAAAAGAGTGTTTTTTTTTTTAATTTCACTCACGATATTGAAATTAGGCTTTATATTGTTCTTGGTAAAGAACTTTATAGTGAAAATTAAGTGAATACTTTTAAATGTGAAAAATGTTTGTGTAGCAAAAGGATGTATAACAAAGCGATTTGAGAGAGTGTAAATGCATTTGATATGCAGATCGACGGTTGAAGACCTGGTTTCGGGCTAGTTGTTTGATAGTTTAAAATTTTATAATTCAATCCAGCAGTGCACACTTAATGCAGTCATCGTATATAAATAATAACGCTTTGAGGCATTCTACTACATAGTAAGAGTTAATCAATCGCATCAATGGTTTCAAATAAGCTCAACTCAGTACGAGTAGTCCACAACACTTCATTCATATTCATAAGCTACCATTTGTTTGACAGCACTCCAACTGGCTACCCGCTGACAGCAAATCCGGATGGCATTCTCCTGGCTGCTTTCGATCATACAACTTCTATCATGCTTGTGCTATTTTTTTTATGTGCTTTGGCATTTCAGCTCTTTCTGTGCCCGCTGCGCCCGCTTATCATGTCCGATTCATAAAAGCATATTTTAATATTACTTACAAGTCAAACGTCGGGAAAGCTCTGGTATTGGTCAGGTAGCAGAGTTTTGGAAAATCTGTAAGCAAGCAGCCTAAGAAATGCATGAACAAATCTTTTAATAGCAAAACTTTTTTCGTTTATCTTTTGAGATTATGACACGCGTTTACACTAAAAGATAAACTTACTTATGAATAAAGTTGTACAGGCACGTTGATGTCAATATTGTAGATGTGCAATAAGTTTGTGCGTTTGTATAGAAATTTCACTGCTATTTCAAGAGTTGATATAAAATAGAATTCTTATTATTGAGATGTTGGTGTTCCCTTTTGCTGCTTTTGGACTCACTCAAATGAAAATAAGTAAATATGTAAGTAGAAAGATACGTGGCTTTTCTCGTTACCTGTATTTGGTGAAATGGAAAAAGTTTTAATATCCAACGACATGATTTGCCCTTTTTTCTATAACTAACGTACAGTGTTTTAATTGAAATAGAAGAAGCGCAGAAATTTATATTTTTATTTTGGCGTAGTAGCTTACCGATACCTTTGGTTTTTTTCAATGATTGATAAACTTTTAATAGTCTTTAAATTATACGCTGCTATAATTATTAATTGACTAGCCCGCAGCATTCCAAAATAGTTTTCGCGTAGCTGGCTATAGATTATGTTTTATTGAAAAGGAATTTTTGATTAAGGGTTTTCTCCTCTGACAAGGGCGATTTCAAATCAGAAAGAAAGTCATACAAACAGTCTTTCAAAATTGTTAAACAGCTGTCGTTTTTTATCGAGTGTTGTGGTTTTATATGCGAATTTCGTTAAGCAATTGATTCGCTATCAAATGCAGTGATTGATAATAATTTTACATTGCCTTTCTTACAAAAACTAATCGTTTTACAAGAAATTATTGCGTTGGATTCGAATATATTGTATGTATGTAATTATATGAATGAATCAAATAAGCCAAGTATTGCATTATTCAAACACTGTGCGCTGACAAAAAAATTCAATGTGATATAGTGTGGCTTTCAGCTTGTTAAGTAAAAACAGTGAAGTAGCTAGTAGGGTGCGAAGGGGCCACCACGACTTGGGGGGAAGGCAAAACGTTTCTTGCTGATTTCCAGATTTCATTACAATTTTAGCAGCAAATGCTAAAACGAGCAGTGAAATGTTCATTTTCATATTTACACACAGATGTTAGTGCAAACAAAAACAAAATCGTTTGTCACGGGACTTACACGAAATTACATGCATGTATATGTATATAAATAGACTGGAACCTCATTTATATCTGCAGTTCGAAGTTTGTTTACATTTAGTTATATGCTCTTGATTTCCACAGAGTTTCGGATATAACTAAGAACGAAGCGAAAGTCACGACTGGTTTATAAGGGAGGGTAGGTATTTATAAGTGAAAGAGACATAAAATGAGGTTCCAGTGTAGTGCTGATTTCCATTATTACACATATCATATTTTGGAATAAAAATTAACCTTTCGACAAGAAACGTGTGGCTACATAGGGTGAGGGGGGGGGGGGGCGTCAAAACGTTATTTTCCCCGGGCACTCAATATCTTAGCTATGCCACTGATAAAAAATATCAAAGTAATGCAACATAATGACCAGTTTGAGCGCTGTCAGCGAGTATATTGGAAAACTGTTTCGAAATCATATTAAAAACTTTTGACAATTCAAAATCAACTTTGTAAATGTAATAGAAATGTGAAAAATACATTTCTATTGCAGGCACTTTTTCGTTGGAAATTAGTTTATCGCATTTAATGCGTGTTAAGAATTGCCATTTGAATTATGGCCAATTAATGTGGCACCAATTGGAAAAGTGGTAATAAATTCGTATATTCCAAAGTATAACCAAAAAATTTGTGAATTTCCTTTCATTGTTCTGAAGTTAAAAGAGTAGCTAGGTAGGTAGTAGGAGTAAACTACCATTACATTTTATTTCAAATGGTTGGGAATAATGTATTTTATGAGTAATAGAGACGTACTCACAAAATATTCATCCAGTAAAGCTCGTTAACGAACATCATAATTACATATATGCATAAACAAAAAACCATCTTGCTTATATGTATGTATGTATTTATGAAAACAAAATAATTTTAAAAAATATGGACGGCTTAAAAGCTAGAAGATATGGATTTTTTTGGAGAAATTCAGATAAATATCAATATAACGCTATTTGGATTGATTAAACAAAATTAATTTCCTTGCAAGTGCGGTACTAATAATTTTTCAAATAAGAAATGTGGCAAAATGTAGCAACAGTTAAAATGCGGCGGAAAACTTAAAGATATACCTTAAATCCTTTGGAATCTGATGACACTTTATATATTTGCATATAATTTTTCCAGTTTTAAATTAAATTTCCAGATTAAATAAAACGACATTCATTAATGTGATTGAGGCGCTAAAAGATGGCAGCTCAAGAGTTCCAATACCGTCGTCAATGAATGAGATCCATATACCGGCAGCGGAACGTGGTTACCAGCATGGATTTGGAAAATGCTTTAATATACTAATCACACAATCACATTTTTTCAAGTTTTGAACACGAGTACATTGCAGTCGCGGCTATGCGTTCTATGGATTAAGATAGAAATAAGTAACAAGGAAAAACGAAATCGAATTTAATACAAAACCCAGGTTTCCGGGTGTTAAATTGTGTTTTTCAAAAGTAGTCTACCTCCTCCTTTTGGAATTTGGTGTAATCCCCTACAAATTCTGGATTTTCCTGCAACAATTCTAGCAAACGAGCGTATTGCAACAAGAAAAACAAAACAAGAAAACTGCTTTAAATAAATACTTTTTATAAAATTTAATACTCACATTTCACTAGGTTTTTGTATTTTTAGAAATTATTGAAATACAGTGGATATTCCTTTTGAATTTTATTTTTAAACTTTTCTCCGACAACCATATCACGTCGTAAACAGTTCATATAAATAAATACGAAATGCCTAAGAATGAGCTCACTGATGAGATGACTCTAAGAATTGTGAGTCTACGACGTAGCCAATCGTACTCAGTAATGCCTTTTTGAAGAATCTACGAAAATCGTACTACGATGGTTGCAGCGATAGGGCAAATTAACTTATGTTACGTGTTCATTACGTTTTATTGCATATAATATTCTAATTGCAATTTTTTAATTTTAAGCCGAACCTTTTTCAGTTCCTAGTCCGCAATATGCCGTCGTTCAGCTGTTCGTTCTGCATGCGGGTCTATACTAAATATGGCTGTTCCGCAGACTGTTGGCGCTGTTCTAATGGCTTACTGTGACTATTTGTTTTTGAATCAAAGCCCAAATGAATACAGATGTATATAAATACATGCATCCATGTTCATATTATTTTCTGAATTGCTTTGTTTTTTTGTTTATGTTGTTTATGTTGCCCGCATAACAATTGAAATTGTAACTGCAAAAATTGAAATATCTATTACTAATTGTTTTTAATTAAAGTGATTTGACTGAGGCGGAGCTACAAGTTTTCATTCCCTTCAAAACTCATTGTAGCAAAACCACCAACAACTACAACAACAACAACAACAAAAATTACAGTGGCCAAAATGCCGTAACCGCCAGCGCAGTTGATGAGAATTTTTGATTGTTGATCATTATTTTCGCTATTCGAATTCGATTATCCAACGCACAGATTCAGTATGAAAACAGAGCGAGACTGTAAATGTTGGCCGGGCTTTGCCTTAATTTTCAGTACATTATTGTGCTTGTTTGCAAAACATTTGATGTATGCACACGCATTTTTGCTTGATTGGAAATTTTTGATTTGATTCTGCGATTCGTGAATATTTACATACAATAAATATGCTGATGTTAATGTTGTGCATAAATTAACACTGCTTTTGAAGGCTTTGACGTTGATACATATTTATATATATAATAATTTTGTCATTTACACTTTATAGCTCAGTGTTTGGCCGAGGTTCTCCTACCATTTGTGGTGTGCGTCTTTATATTCTACCACAAAATGGAGGGACCTACGGTTTTGTGCCGACTCCGAAAGGCAGATATATTTAATGAGAAGCTTTTTCTTGGCAGAAATACCCTCGGAGGTTTGCAATTGTCTGCCGAGGGGTGACCGCTATTAGAAAAAACTTTTTCTATATTTAAGATTTTGCTTGCCCTGACTGAGATTCGAACCTCGAACACACCGGCACATTGAGTTATAGCACGCAACGCTACCAACTCGACCACAGCGGCCACCGATTTACAGATTTACTGAACGAAAATATGTGAACATATATAGAACTTTTCGATTAATGGTTTCACTTATGTGATTGGGATCCAAAACATTATTTCGGGTTGTCGGATAAACAGTTTGAAAAAAAAAATGGCGTGAATTACAGGAACCCCAGAATTTTGATGCGAAACCATCTTTTCAAAACTCACTGGAATATTAGGCGATACAATCACTTACATAGGCAAATATATACATTTTGTTTAATTTTACTAACTTTTGTCAACATCATTTCATACTTTTTTCAGAAACACAGAGATAATATAAATGATCTCGAAAACATATTGAAATGATCCCCGAATATTATATAAAAATGTTCCTATAATTGTTCAGAGCAGGTACCAAAACGGTTCGGTAATTATCCTGAACTTGGCCTAAAATCTTCCTAAATAGTCTCAAATCTTGTCCCGACATGTTTCTGAAAAAGACGTGAACTAGTCACGAAATTTTTCTAAAATTGTTATGCAATATTCTTTAAATAGTAATGGACTAGTCACGAAACGGTTCCGAAATAAGCCCGAACTAGTTCCAAAATTATATTTTGCTGATCGCAAATTAGTCCGGAAATGCTTCCTTAATGCTGCAGTTTTTATTGGTGGAGTATTTCATTTATGGCGTCTATTACGAAAATCATCACATCTTCTCATCAGACTTATATTATTATAATATAGCACTTAAGCCAAGAATCAAACCAAGGAATATCTTTCACTACATTTTTTTTAAGGAAATAATAAAAAACAAAATAAACTAATTGTTTTAAGATGCTTAACTCCATAAAAATGTAATAAAAAATTTAGAATTTTGCGATGAGAATGTCGGAGAAGCATAGAAAATAAAAACAATCAAAAAGGTAGAATACAAAATTTAACACAATATTCAAGAGAACAGAGGATTTATGGTAAAACTAATGAGTTTTATATTTTTTTTTAATATTGTGCTGAGATGCAAAACACAACGAAATTTCGATCACGGATGCAAATAGGAAGTGAAAATGTAAACTGAACAACTGTTTTATCATCTTCAGCACGGAAGGCGAAGATAGAACAAGCCTTCAGCTGATTGAAATATGTCACCTTCTATGAATTTGTCTTTTCAATGCTCGTCACAGTTTCTGAACAATTAGAGAAAATCTTCCAATGCGTATTTGATAAATTGACCATCATGCTTTTAACGCTATTTCCCCTTAGTTGTAAATTTAATCAAAAGACATTAATTTATCCAGTCGAAGGAACATCAAAATTTTCTTTCAAATCAATGTTCTTACATACCATATATGTATGTATGTATTTCGTGTATTTTGGCTAAGAAAAAACGCACATAAAATCGACAAAAACTGAGAATTGTTTTGATTGATTGGTATCAGTGCTCGACAGGCCCTGATCTTACCCTGATCGCTCACTTAACCTTCACTGATAAAGTGTAGAATAATACAAATAAATATTGCAGCAACCAGCAACCAGCACCAGTGATTAGAGTAGTGCACTCACGTTGCCAACTGGCACTAATTTTAAATGCATTACTCTCTCTTGCTTTTCGGTATATTAATTTTCTTTTTTTTTCTTTATGTAACTTTAAATGTATTGCCCTTATTCCGCAATGGCGACCACAAAGCACTCAAATCGGAAATTTCTTATCTCGGCGGCAGCAGTTGCAGTTGCGCAGCACATGCAAAACTTTTATAGAATTCCGAACAATATTGCTATACGCATGCGCCAATAAATAGTCGTAATTTAACAGCCACCACGCCACTCACATTAATTACTATGCGGGTAGCAGATAGCAAAATACTCGCAGTATATATTTTGTGCTGCACTCGACGCTAATAAAGCAAAAGTGTTATCGGTAAATGTATGCAAACAAAAATAACAAATAGTGGTGCCAATATTAATTATGTACATTCATACATACAAACATACATATGCACTGTATATAAATACATATACGATTATATACGTCTGTGTTATGCGGTTAAATATGTTAGGTTTGAATAGGGCGGTTAGTGAAGGCAGCACAATCAATTCATTATTCATAGATGGCAAATGGGTCGGCTAGAGTTGTATTTGTATGTGTGTATGTTTTGTTTCTCTGTATTGGACGGTCATGAAATGTTTTGCATTTTCGTATTATACTTTTTCTATTTACTTATGTACTATGAAACCAAAACCTATGCGCGGCATTAAAAGTCACTCATACGTCCCGTCATCTGAGTAAATGGAATTGCGCTTAGTGACGCGAAGAGACTTTGCATATTTTCAACTAATTTTCAAGCATTTTTATTCCCTTAAGTGATCATATTTTTTTCTCATTCTTTATAATTACCATTTAAACGCAATGCAATGGACAAAAAATACCTATAAAGCCAATTCGTTGATAGGAAGCTATCGAAAATTAGTCGCCAACAGAGATTAAGCGCATTCAACTCCATACACCTACAAATATGTGCTACGATGCGACGCCTTTGATGTAAAGCATTTTTAAGCAATTGTCCATATGTTCGTTTTTTTGCATATCCCTACAAATGCCAAAGTACGCTCATACATATACGAAATATGTATGCTTACTGCCTAGTTAGAGAAAGACAAAATTGTAACCACACCACATATTGTAAAATTTTTATAATTATATTTTTTGATTTAAAAACCATGGTTTTGTCAATTGCCAACAGTCCAATTTCAAACAAATTTCATATATGTGTATGTACATTAACCCAACTTAAGAAAATTGAACAATTCTTCATCTGCTAGTTAGTTTTCAATTCGATTCCAGTATAAACGTTAACCCCCACAGTGGCTTGCCACATTCGTAGATGATGCAATTGCACGTGTAATGAAGCTGTCAGAGCTGCCTTCAGTGTCATACCGCGTTAGAAAAGAATTAATATGCGCCTCACATCCAAGTCTGCTATTTTCGAAAGGCGTGAGAATAATTGAGTGTGGTGCGTAAAGGTGTGTTGAGTTTAAATGTGATGAGGTTAGGTATGGTGGTTTTATGCTTCAGAAGCGAATATACTTATATATATCTGTGGTGATTTAATGTGCGGTGCAAAGGAGGAACACTTATTGCCGGCATCAAACATTTCCGAGTACACCGTCACTGTCGAAACCATATTAGTTATATTCGATTCCACGGACGGTACTTGAAACTACACTTCAAATTAGGCCCTTCAATTCGTATGAATTAGCGTACATCTAATTCAACCTTACATAACACAACATTACGTACCGTATCATAACATAGCTGTACCTAACTTATCATAACATAAGAGAACATAGTATAATGTAAGTTAATGTAACATAACATAACATTAGTTAAGGCGTAGTATATAAGCCCAGGAGTGGTGAATTCAATTATGATAAATTTAGTTATGGTGAATTTCGGTGTGATGAGTTGAGGTGTGGCTATTTCAGTTGTGCTGAATTTTAATTTTTTATTTTAATTTCAGATATGGTGCACAATAAAAAAGTACCAAACCTCTTTGATTGCACCAAATATTTTTTATACAAAAATGGGCAATAAAATGGCGTGCTAAAAAATAAAAAAAAATTAGAAACAAATTTCGAACTTTTTCCTGAGAATTTTTAAATTTTTATATATTTCTTATAGATAATATTTTAATTCTAGGTTTGTACTGTTCTTGATAAAGCACGACTTGTGTTTTAATGAAAATAAACTGTCAATATCTGCTGACCTTATCAGATTGTCGCGCACAAATGCCCAAGTACATCTCCAACGTGTAAACGTTTCAGTTGGTTATTATTTTTTTTTTGCGGTATGCCCGCACACACACTCGCCCATGTTTGTTAGTATGTGTGTAGATGCAAAAAACAATAATTTAAATTTTTCTCTTTTGCTTTTTGCAGTTATTGTTGCTGCTGTTTGGTGCAACTCTGGCTGTTATATGCTTTGCTCTTTTTTTTCAGCACTTCAACTGGTTGTAAATCGCGTTTTCAATTATATTTTCGTTTAGTTTTAATTAAAAAATCCTTATGCAAATAAATAGGATAAAGCGCACAGCTGGGCGGAAATACGCCAACTAACAAACAGATAGCGCGCATGCCTCTGCTGCCCGATAAACAAACAAGCTTTCGCACAAACTGCAAACAGATGGCAAGACATACACACATACATACAGATGGATATGACGGGCAAGTGACATATGAATAGCGCAAATAGGCATTCGTGGAAGCATAGTTGGCCGAAACGATGATGGGCGAGCTGAAATATGCATTCCACAATAAAATATTCAATTCGTACTTGCCACGCACTAAAATTTATACATATGGACACACACACACAAAATTGTGTATGGCTTGTGCGTATTTATTTATGATATAATTTCAATTTTTGTAGCAAAATATAAAAAATAATTTTAATTAAATCACGAAATCAATTAAGCCGTTTGCTCGCTTTTATTGTCAAATCGGTGTTTATTTGCGCAGTACGATTTCTTTAACCATCACTTTTTCAACGAATTGGAATATTGTACAATTTTTCTTCTATCGCCCTGTGAATTCACGAAATATGTACAAAATGTTGAAAAGATTTTTTAATGCTATTAAGTGCACAAATCAAACGACATTGATTAGCCACATTTTAGATAAGTTCAAATTGTTAGGTTTATTATGCAACTGTCTATGCATTGGGTAGTTCATGAACTAAATGAACTCCAAAGTTTTAACTGAAAATATAATTGGGTGGAAAGTTTTACTAATTATGAAATTAATTTAATATTAAATTTAAAGTTAATTACGGCTGTGTTGAGTGACAATTCCCTAAGCACATCAAACTATGTAAGACATCATCAGGCGCCTTTATACGAAACATATACCCGAGTGTTTATATTTTTGAAATCTGCCTTGTTGGTTGTAGCTCATCGCTAATTTAGGCGGGATTTGGCATTGATTATCATCATTCATCTTCAATGCATCTGTGATTTTATTTTTTATGTGCTTCTGCTTGGTTAGTAAAGACTTCCAGTTATTTTTTCAGCCAGACAAGTTGAGAATGCATCATCTTTACTCTATATTGGTTACAGCATGATTTATTTTTCGTTGGTTCCTTAAAAGAATCGGGCACAAATGAACTCGTGCTGAAAACCATATTCAGACTAATCTCTTTTAAATCGCAACATTTTTCGTATAAAAATAAGCAGACAGTTGGGTATCAAAGAACTCACGTGTTCGTCTCTCAATCCAATACTGTCAAATGCCTCATACTTAGCTCTAGCAAAGTCTAGGAAGAAGCACAAGAAGTGTTCCGCCATCTTACTCACTTCCAGCCAGGATGGGCAAATAGACTAGTAATATCGCTGTTTCGCCTTTGTTTCACGTGAAGTGTGACCTGTGAACAGTTCAACAAGTTGTTTGCAGTTCGGTGAAAGTTTTAAAACTGGAGCGAGCATCGCCCGATTTGAGACAAAGAGTCAAATACTTATTTCAGACCGAGCAGGTACATTCTTGGACCCAGTACATCGCTGTGAAGGATACTCCGCTCAGGGTCGTATTCATGGTTTAGGATCATGAGAGCATCAGAGAACTCTTCTGACTGGCTGTAAAGTCGTGCGAGAGCAAGGTGGTATTAAAGTCGGAAAATCGAAAACTCTCAGTTTTTCTTGCAGACGAAAACTTTTTTTTATTGTTTGACAATATAACTATTTAATTTAATTTTTTTTTGAGCTTAAGGCCGATCGATTTGGGAAAAAATATTAAGAGAAAACAACAATTCTCAAAGGTATAGTACTATTTCGGAAATCAGCACATTTCCTCATTCGACTTCTTTCTTCTTGGCTTCTGCGGGAGTCGAACCCACAACAACATTTCTGATCTTTCTTTCTTTCTAGGGGGACTAGCAAAGAAATCAAGTCTAGAAGATAAGATTCAATTGCTTGATTTGCTCATTTTCTCAACTTGTTCGATCAATATGTAGTTTTAGACTTCCATATTTGATGTATTCTGATTTTGGCTAGGCTAAGGTTATTTCAACGCACACCTCCCATACAAAGCTTATTGCAAAATTGTATATACACAAATTTTGACAAGTAAATGTTTTAATTTAATATGAACTCACACCAGAAGCCGTCAAAACAAAAAATAAACTCATTACTCATTTTACTTCAAATTAAAAATGTTGATTAGAAACTATTTTATAATACTACTAGGGTGAAACTATTCAAATAAAAGAATGAATGTTCAAAAGCCGTATATTTTATGCCGAAAACGCAGTGTGCATATTAAGTGATTTTTTTGTTTGTGATTGAAGAGTAAGGGGTCCCAATATGTTGAATTTTGGAACGATTTTCCGTCATCCCTTGTCAAGTTTGGTTTTAAGACAAACCGGAAAACGACACTGAAGATGGCACAACACCGAAACAGGTTTGTCTTAAAACCAAACTTGACAAGGGATGACGGAAAATCGTTCCAAAATTCAATAGAGACCTACCCTGTCGGCAACTTCAACCACAACAAAAAAGAAAAAAGGTCTTTATATGTATTTGTACTGCGACTACAAAAACGATGAGATTTAAAAATTGTATGTGTAATTAAGAGAAACTTGTTGGAATAAAATGTTAGCAACAAAATTATTAAGGCTTCTGAGTATGTGGCACGAGCTTTAAGAAAAGTAACTTTTTCGTTGATTTTTAATTGCATGCGGCATCTAGCATTTCGAGTTATAACACGCATCGTTAAACACTCGGTCACAGCGATCACCAATCTTTACATACATGTTTCGATTTAAAACGCTGTAAAGTGTAAGTTTCAAATGATTAAAGACTACCGATAATATTTGGGACTTTTTGTCGCATTTTCTTCCATATAGTAAATGAAAAAAAATTTCCTTTTTCACATAGAACTCAACATCTCCGTAAACAGTTTTTAAAATCATTGGAAATTTGTAGATACTAGGAACTTGCACTTTTCATACTAAATTTTAATGGAATTTAAAAATTCAACTCAACAATTTATTTAAAAACAAAATTTGTTAATCGATGAAAATTTGTTAAATTATTATAAATTGTGTATATAGTATGAAGCGTGGATTTTGTTAGAGAATAGACTGGCAATTAATTAACAAAATGTTAGAAATTTAATAAGAGAAAAATTAATAACAAAAACTCCTCAAAATATGAATCTGTATACGCTAGAAGGTATTTATTTAAATCCACAACCGCTTCAAGCTTATGCAAATACGATCAAGTAAACACTAACAAAAACAACCGGTGCATTCAGCAAGTGTTTGTTAACAAACATTGACAGTCATCGATGTGACACCGCACACAAACACACACACACACATCCACTCTAGATTCGTAAATGTGTAAATTAACCAACGAAAGGCAAATAAATAAGTTCGATTTCTTTTATTTGACATTTTTGCCAGTCAGACACTTTGACATTGGCACCGGGTATCGAATGATTGCGAGCGGTGAGTTGGTCCAACAATTATCATGGCGACCTTTTCGCGTTATCAGCTCACATTTCATGTTGTGCACACGCACAAACATACAAACATTCATATGTGCATATTGTTTTACTGCTAATTTATGCGCAACAGAACGCAAATATGAGTTTTTATTTTTGTTTTTAGTTTTTCGAAGTCCTTCTCGCCAGTAATGGACGCTCCATTGGCGGTGAATGCCGGCAACAGCACCAGTCCAGCGCCGCCACAAAGGCAGCGGCAACAATTGCATCCGCAATATGATCCAACCCCTCTCACTCTTGGCCTTGACGTTTCATTTCATGTATTTTTGCTTGGAATAGTGAATTGGTTGATTGCAATTGATATTATTTATGATTTAAAATATTAACACGTGAGTGCCTCGAGTGAATTGGTAATTTATTTAATTTTTGTCATTTTATATCATTTAATAAAAACACTGAATGCAGCTGTGACAAAAACAACGACAAGCAAGCAGCAGCAAAAGTGTATACAAAAACATTACAAGAACAACATGAAAAGGCAGCGATTAACGCAAAACTCAATGTATACAGTAAAATCCACTTAAAGAGCACTCACTTTAGGTAGAAAATCTGTTATCGTGGACTTAACTGATACGTAACAGTTCCAAAGTATAAGAAACTCTTCTGCAACAATCAAAGTCCACTACTTATCCGAAATCAGTGAAAATAGACAATCAGCTTCTGCGGTAGGCCGTCACTTTTTGAGCTGATAACCGACATGGTTATAATAGAAAATGGGAAGTGGTCACTGGAGATGTGTGCCCGATCATTAAGTAATCGATTTTTATTAATACGAAAAATGCCTATTGGACATATTAGTGAAAGTATATTTATATTTATTAAAAATCGATGTTTTCCATTAATAAAATCGAGTATAAAATATCGATAATAAGAAATAAAAAATCGATTAAAATAAAAAAAATTGTTTCACTTCCCTAGTGCTCCTTAGGTGTCCATCATAACGGGATTGCACTGTACATAAAGATATTATAAAAATCAGTAAAAAGCGTAGATTGTCATTTAATTTAAATAATTAATTGTTAATTGCTGCAGAATGGTGCTAACTATTATAAAGACATACACAAACATTGCGAGCATTCCGTCTGAATTTAAATGATTTTTCTTTTGCTATTTATGTGTTCCGCGATATTAAAAGCAGCTGACGAGTTAGTTCAGTAACGTAAATGTAAGTTGTTATTTAATTTTTTGTGAGTTAATAATACCAATTTTTTTCTGCTTGCAAGTATATATTCAAATGAACTATCATTAATTTATTTTAACAAATATTATAACATTCAGTAGAAAATAAATTTTAACAATTCAGTATATGTAAAAAAAATAAAAAAGTAAACAAATATTAAATGTTTGGACAGTGTTTTAAGTAGGTCATTAAAAGCATTTTTTATTATTACGATAACTTATAGGTAAACAAAGCTATATAAATCTACAAAGTTATAACTCAAATAATGGCTTTCAATCAACTGGGCAGTAACATATTTAATAACAGCATCTTCTTACTTTGAAAAAATGTCTGTACAGTAACTTATACAAATTTATTAAAAAAATCCGCGTTCAAACGAAAAGGGAAAGAGTGGATCACAAATTTTTCTTAAACTTTTTAGTTTTGTAATATTTCGGGAATTGAATTTTGCAACCCTTTTTTATATTGCAAAACATTTGTAATTGAAATTTTGAAATTCGAAAATAATCTAATCTTAAATCGTCAAAGCAAATGTCATTTACAAAAATTTTTTTATAATTTCAAATTGGTGCATTATCAAATATAAATTAAAATTTTTGTAACACTTTTATTTTATTATTATTAAATCATGCTTAATGGTTTTTGTTACAAAAAATTGTTTCCAAAAATGTGGGACCTTTTTCCAAACAATAGTAAAATTTTTAAAGTGTTGATTCAATAAAAAAAAACTTCTCCATACTATACCCAAGCTTCACGGGAAAACAACGAATCAATTGGTAAACTTTTTTCAGGAAGTGCAACATTCACAAAGAATTTAAAAATGTTTATAACATAAGAAAAATAGTACTTTAGAAAATATTGTTCCGGGAATCGCTCTGGACGAATCTAAAAAAATGTCTGGTTCGCGCTCACATTCGGTAATTCTTTGTTTACTTAACCCCAACGAACTTAACGATTTCTTTTCTTCTGGTAGTTCGTCAGTTAATAATTAACTCGCTTCCAAAATCATATCTTCTGATATTAATAATCGTGAAAAGATAGATTTAAATTAAACTACAGTAAGACTAATAAAAATGTATTTAATTTACAGGTGTCAGACTGTAAAAATCAGTTGAATTTTTTTTTTAATTGCACGTATGTTCGCTGGTGTTCCTAAGAACTGCTTGTTGGATCTCTTTCTGCTTAGTATATTTAGGATTAATCCTGGTCGCCTGTTATAAACTTAATCAGAATCTATGCTCTATTTTAGCATGGTCAACAAAAAACCAATATATTAAGGTGAGATTTTAAAGTTACTATTTGTAATATTTGTCAATAAAATATGTAAAAACGAGGTTTTAGACAAGGCGACTCACTTTCGTGCAACTTCTTCAATATGATGCTGGAATCCGTAAGAGCTGCCAATCTGAATCGCAGTGGCACTATTTATAACAGTGCAGCATTTTCCAGTCTAGAGAAGGAAACAAAAGAGGTTCGTCATGCAGTTACAAAACAAAGTACCTTGTGGCAACAAACAAAAAATCGCCCATAATGTCAGCCTCGAAATTAAGCGAATAATAACACTTGCCAACAGATGGTACTTTGGGCTCGGTAGTCAATTGAAAAGTAGAGGCCTCTCTCGATAAACAAAAATCGCGCTCTACAAATCCCTCATCATGCCCGTCCTTTTATATGGCGCCGAAGCATGGGCGATGTTCATAAGAGATGCGAATGATTTAGGGACTTTCGAGAGAAACGTTCTTCGCAAGAAGTATGGCCCTGTTTGCGTCGGTTACCGAAGAAGATGGAATGATAAACTGTAAGAGCTGTAAAATGATATGGACATAGTTAAGCATATAAAAATTCAACGACTGCGATAGCTTAGACATGTCGTTGGTATGTATGACCCATGGGAGGGCAACGAAGACACGGGCACCCACGAACACACAGGAGGCACCTGTCTACAGTTCATATATTTTTATATTTATAAATTGTTGAAAATCAACTAAAAAATGTGTTAGGTTATGTAATGCCCCGAACTTGTTAAAATTGTATAAACTGCTAAATAATTGCTCAAGAATGCTAAGAAGTTGGCTTAATGGAAGTCCCAAATCTATGCCATTTTCAATGTCAATGATTTGAAGTGAATATGGTGCAGGACTTTACATTTATTACCCCCCAAAAAATATCGAAAAGATGGATACCGAAAATATTTCTTGTCTTCCGTCTCATCTTCATATACTTTATGTGGATTTTCAGGTCCTTCAAAAAAACTTTTAATTATTAAAGCAACCTGATATTTAATTTTTATTTTTAAACTACTTTTTACTAAGAACAAAACATATTTTTACATTCAACTTATGTTTACTAAAAGTGCTCGTTCTTGGATTATGGTTCTTCCAAAATTTAATAACTAATGCACTTTAAGACGGTTTTTTTAATTAATGCAGTAAGAGATTTATACCAGAAAATACACTTTTTTATCCATTGTGCAATAGCGCAAACGTGTTGAAAACAAATGGTCGGGCGGTTAAATTGTTACAGTTGAATACTTAAACAGGCAATTGTGATTCTCAAGTTGAAGAAATTTTGTTATTTTAATTACCCCTTTATAACTCCAGTAATTACGTAATAGTTAATTTAGTCGAAAATGTCAGAGGGTAACCATTGACATATTAGGCCAACATGCTTTTAAGTGCATGATTAGGCTACCATCGTCAAAAGAGATCAAAAAGGTCAAATGACCGATTGGAAGGAGACTTCAAAATGATTGACGATATTATGCCATTTGGCAAAATACTCGTATTAAATATGAAATGTCAATTCGCAAAAAGCAAAACCGTAAACGGCAACAGAGTTGAGTTGAGCAAAGGAGAAGCAGTAATCGGCGAGCGATTACAGCCAGCAAATATCTGCACATACATAGATACTTATGTATCCAATAGATACGCACTTGTGACTTTCAGTTAAACTAGCAACGCAAACCCTTCTCAGATGTGCTTAAGTATGTATGGCGCAGCGGCAGCGATGAGGGCGCATGGTTGCCATGTAAACCCCTTTGACATCGCCGGGCAATGCGGCAGCATTGATCACGGTTAATGGGAATGCACAAGGTGTGTTTAAAGCAGATATCTTAATGCACGCACTCATACACTAGCCATCCACATACGAGTATTTACTCAAAGTGATTGTGGCATTGCATAAGTATTACTAATTTCATTAGTAACCATTCGAATGGAATACTAGCAGCAGCGGATACTGCGTATGCGACCGGAGCGCCCTCTACGTGTGCACGGTTCGATCCTTAGCTACGCAAGATATTTTGCATGCAAATATTCAAACATTTCTCATACTTTCGTTTGTACATAACGACCAACTAACTATCTTTGAGGGAGATCTTCAAGTTAAGTAAATTAAATGGAAATGTTAGTTTCATTTTGCACTTGATTACTTACGTCCACCACTGTTTCGACATTACTAATGCACACAAATACGAATAAGCACACAAATAAACACTCTCAAACACGCTTCAACTTAATTTCTAGACAAAAGCAAATCTTCAAATGCATCTTAGGAATGTGGATAGCAATTTGAACTGCTGGAACATTCTTGCCTCCTATTTGAGATGTATGTATGTAGATGCTACCACGCTCGACGCACTCGACCAATTCAATTGTTACATCTTAATTATAAATGAATTAATATCAACCAATTAGATGTGCAAACAAAGGCATCACGATATATTCATAAACACAAACACACACAAACACGCACAAAGGTCGCAATGGATGGGTTCTCTTGGAGTGGGTGAAAGCACTTGACACAGCGGCCACCTTAATTGATCCGAGCAAATTTAATTGAAGGTGAAATGAAGGAGTACCACTGTGATCACGTTAAAATGAATATTTCTTTGAATATATATATACATACATAAGAGAGCGCACATACTCAGATTTATATTAGGGTGGTTCAAATATGTGCGGTTAAAGGCTGAACTTTAAGATTCTCACTCTAATAAAGTTATCGTATATCGAAGAAACTACCTTTTTTAGTTACTTAAAGCGCGCAAATATCCCCACAAACATAATATAAAATCAAATTGTTTGATTTATCAATTACCTAACACTGTTTCTCTTCTGGAAACTTCAAATATAATACCCAATTCAAGGCATATTTAATATGTGTAGCAGAAGTAGAGAATTAAGCAAAAACATGTATACCCTCGCGATGTACATATTTTTGCACGGGCGGTGCCACAGTCATATTTTTAAAACTTCATAAAAACATAGTTTCTTGATCATTTAAGTATATACATATACGAGTATGTATATCTCGATTATTTTTGTCTGTTGCAAACAACCGTTATGCAAGGTTATATGCGTACAAGTACGCTCGGGTATAAAAACTTAGTTGTTTATATTTTATTTTTGCTTTAGAAAGCTAAATATAAAACAACCTTTAATTGTAAAAGAAACAATGAAAATTAAATTAAAAAATAGTTATATTTAAAAATGGTATTTTATTTTTGCAGTCTCTTGAAAATAAACCGAGTTTGCGGATTAGAAAATATTGACTTTTAAAAACGCTACACGGAATTTTTTTTTCTATGTAAAATACATTGATTTTTATACCCGAGCGTACTTGTACACATAACGGTTGCTTGTAACAGCATAACGGAATCAAGATAGATATAGACATATATATATCAAAATGCTCAGAATGAAAAGAGAAGTCGATTTAGCGATGCCTGTCTATCCTTCCGTCCGTCCGTCCGTCCGTCCGTCCGTCCGTGCAGACGATATCTCAATGAAATTTGGTACATAGATTGCTCTTTGGACAGGGTAGGTTGGTATTGAAAATGGTCAAGATCGGTCAATAACCGAGCCCACCATATAACGGATAATTAGAAAAATCCAAAAATTTCGTTTTCCTTTATCTATTGGAACATATAAAATAAAATTTGATATTTAGAGAAACTTGATTTTTATGAAGTTTAGAAAAATGGGCGTTACCATGCCCACTTACAAAAAACATCTATAGGTATCTCAATAACGATGTAATCTATCGTCACAAAATTTAGTAAACATATTGTCCTATTGCATTACCGTCAATAATTTTTGAAGTCCCAACTTCCATATAAAGGAAATTTTGAAAAATGCAAAAAACTTCGTTTTTCAGTATTTATTGGAAGAAATTGAATTTGAAACAAAGAAAAGGGGTTTTAATAAAATTATGGGCACCGCAAACACAAAAATACAACGCGAGGGTATATAAAATTTGGTTTCGCCCGAATTTAGCTTTTCTTACTTGTTATAATTAAATAGTTGCAAATGACTGAGGTTAACTACCCGATTCTATTTTATTTTTTCTTTGATTATTATAAACTTTTGAATATTTGTAAATGTGTGATAATTTTTTTATTTATTTATTTATTTAAAAGAGAGACAATTATAAATAATTACCTCACTTACGAGCTAAAGCACTGGCTGCCAGGGCCTTCGGCTGTGTGATAATTTATTTTTAATTTATAACACAAAATCGGGTAGTTAAAATGTAAATCATGCGAATAATAACAAATATTTATATGTGACAGTTTGAAGTCATTCATGTTTGACGGTAAATCCCACAAAAATCAACGGTTATTTCATGAAGTGGGGTTGCTTTCTATTAAAAACATTTTAATAAAAGGAAATAAAAGGTCAAATAGAATATTACATAAAAAAAACGTCTTAAACAAAAAATTTTTGAAAATAAAGCTAATTTTTGAAAACAAAGCTTTCTACTGAAATAAATGTGAAAGTTTATATATATATATATATCTAACTTCCTGGCCAAATAGTTTTTGAGTCCAATAAAGCTACACCAAGTAAAGAAACTTTAAGAATATATCGAAGAAGTTTTGTATGCCTTTTTATTGAAAGAATTTTCACCAGATAAAGATAAACAAAATAATGTAAACACTCGCATAATCGCTTTACCTACATATATAGTCCTCTGAACATACATATTTTTTAGTAGAAGTACTTTGCAATTCGTTTCAATATACATAGTAGCCTTAAATCAAAAGTCAGCGCTGTAATATCACTGTATACTTTATAGTTAAGGAAAGTAATTTAAAAAGACTATAAAATTGTCTTTAGAATCTTCCAAAATAATAACTTACATACTTACATATTTTTTGTTGTTTGGCATCTGAAATTCGGGCGATCAATTTTCGCACTATGAAAATTGTTCTATCAGATCTAGTACCGAAATGGGGCTGAAAAAGACCGGTTAACTAGTACTGAAATGATGCCAAACTAGTCGCCGAATAGCATGAAACTAGTCACAATTGCTTCAGAAAAAGTCCCAACATTTAACAAAAACTGTATTTAGTTATACAGACTAAAATTTGTCTCTGCATACATATGTAAATATATAACGTACGTTTTAGGGTGCTTGACTCGGTTTTTTCAAACCAGTTTTCTCCGGTTTTATCATAAATTATTGTATATTTTTGTATTGAAATCTTGATTTTTCGAATATCGAATAAATCGTTTTTTTAATCACCTAAACCGGTTTTTTTGTAATTGTAATTGTGAAGATAGCCTTTGATAGAAATATGGCAACACCTCGACCAATACTATATCCCATATATTTTTATTAAAACAGCAACTGCAAAGTGCTTATTAATTAGATACGACTTGATACGAAATTTAAATCATTTGTAGAAAGAACGCAGCAAATATATATTAGGAGAATTTATATATTTAGACAAATGTCATAAGAGGACGAGAAAACATTGAAAAATTGTACAACGCCTTCTAGTTCGCTTCTTCTTCTTTGCTCTATGAGAACTTAAGCAATCTTGAGACGACTATGTATGAGTTGCAGACTATTGCCTATTATCGCTTTTCCGTTTTTATTTTTTTAGTTTTGTTTTATTTTTTGTAACCTGCTAATCACCTGGTCATAATTGAGAGACTTTATCATGAGACTAGTGCCCAAATACAGTAAGCAGTATAAGTTTTTAATAGAGACAAACGTCACAAGTTTAGACCAGTTGGCGTTCATTTGTTTTCAAATAAAGTCTCTAGTCTCAAAATAGTGACCTGTTGGTAAGCAGGTCACAAAAAATGAAAATACAAACATAAGAGAAAATTGAGGAAAAGCAATAATCTCTCTAGCTCATTTTGAGACTTGAGATGATACCAAGTTACTGGATTCGGGCATAGAACAAGGATTTTTCCAAATTGCTATTTTTCAAAAAATTCGAAAATCGGTTTTACAAAAAAGTCGAATAATCGAACACCCTAATATGTATATATGTATTAACCACAACTGCATCTAGAGTGTTAAGAGTCACGAGACGTATTCAAATTTAAATTTGTGTTTTTACGAACGCTCTCACGATGTTATTGGGAATGGCGATACATTTGAATGCGAGGTGAATGGCGCTGTTGATGGCTATCAAGTCAAGTAAGCTTAAGTAATTGCATACGTCAAAGAAATTTCCGAATTTTCCAATCACAAATCTTGTGGCATCTTTTCTGCTTACTGTGGTCCTTTGAATAACAAAAGTAATCAATAGATATACTTTTTATCATCTTGTTAAGAATACTAAAGACGCGCTGATGCGACAAAGTCATGCAACAACTTACATGCGCAAATATGTGCACAGCATGAGATATAAATTAAAATTTAATACCAAAAGTAAATAAACAATACAAACAGAATACGTACCAAATAGCAGGCAATAATCACGGAAGCATGAATGAACTCGAACGCTGCATTAATAATTAATTATCAATTTTCTATTTGCTGAGGCATTCGGTTTCCATTTAGGTCTTAGCTGCGTGTGCTGAATACGAAGAAGAATTGGATGGTATAGTGAAATGAGAAAGTTGAAGAAGAAAAAAATAATACATGGAAAATGGAAAAATGGAAAAATGAGAAAATGTGCAAATGGAAAGTAAAAATCAATTAGACAACAAGTGGAGACATTGCTTAAAAGTGTAAAGCTGACAAATAAACTAAGGTCTGCACTTTTCTTATGCGCAACAGCATTTCCCATTGCGATTGCTACATACACACTAGCGAACGTGTGCTATTGTCGCCAAACCGCACACTTCCGTTTCGAGTTTAAGACAATGCAACACCCTAATTTAATCCAGTTAAGGGCCGGTGGATTTTGGCTATGTTGCACAAAGAAAAACCGAAAACAGCCATTGTTGCCACATTCACGGCTGCAGGACTGGCATAGCGCACAGAATGGACGGTGGGTTGAGAGCGGCTAAGAAAAAAATCCATAAACATAGCAGCGGCTCGATAACTCAAATTGCTTTTAAGTAAACTTTGGCGTGGCCTGGCCTACAAAAAAGCAACAACCAAAATGCTTGTCGTACTAATACATACGGCAATGACTATGGCTAAAAGCTGCAGCAAAAACAATGGCGACAGCAAACACTTTGTCGAAAGCGAAAATATATCGGAAGGATATCATCCAACTGGCCAACAAGTAACCACCAGTTCTGCTGAACGTTGCTGGCCGAAGGGAGAATGCCGTTTGGCTGCCAAGGAGCGCACGTGTGTGTGTGTGTGTGTGTAAGTGGAAACTTGTAACGAAAAATCTTACTGCGTGCAACATGCTACGCCAAATTGCCACACCGCAACACAGCGCCACTGGCTGGTTGGTTAGCGACTGACGGGGGGAGGTTGGACGTGGGTAACAGAGGCGGGTGGCCAGACAACGCGACAGCTGCTCATGTTTAACACTCGAGTTAAGCTGGGCAAACATTTGCTGCAGCACGTTCCACGACAACGCAAACTATCAGACAGCATACGAGATAGCTTCCTCGCCTACTTTTACTTTGCTGTTGGTTTTTCGAGTCTCGATTTTCCTGCGTCCTCATGTCGAACCGTCAAGCCAAAGGCTTGGTTTACTGTTGTGGCGTATAAGATCACGTTGGCGAAGACAGTGTGGCTGAGTCGAGAGTGTGGGGGAACTTCGGCGGAATGTCGGCAGGAAGCGTCGCGCCACAAAATGCCTTGTGTGCGCCGCAATTCACAATTAAACTCTCATTGCATACACTACCCCGCAGCAGTAGCTATCGACATGCCGCCAATTACTGTAAATAAGCGAAAATTACTTTTGAACTCAGCCATGGTTGGCAGAGTTTTTCAATTCAATTTCTATTATGACTTATGCAGCGGCTGCATGGAGACGAAGACGTCGTCGCCAATGCGGTCTACGTTTTGCACCCGTTTGGGCAACACTGCCAATAAATTAAATGCACTTACGCGCAAATTTACTTTCCCTATATTTTTCCATTACCGGCTACCCTGCACGGAGCCTTTGCAACATTACTTTCTTCACTACACCTAATGCCAGTTAAGTGCTATGTCGCAAATGTTAGTAGAATATGTACTATGTACATTTCTCGACCACTGAGTGTGAGCAAACGACTATAAACAAATGGAAACAACAAAAATAGTAACATGGAGCTATTGAACTGCCATTCGCTCGATGTATGTATGCGAAATCGATTGTGGTGAATATCTTAACTTAAGCGTAAAATGAAAAAAAAAAAACCATCCGAATGGCAAATAGGGAAACGATTTATATTGGAGTGACTGAGAGAGTACAGTGTGCTGCGCTTGAAAGAAGAAGCGACATATTTATCTTCATGGTAACGCATTAACAAGTCCAGAACTTACATACTTTTACATAAGAGGGCATCATTTCTATATGTGAGGCGCAATGTCACCGATCCTACACAGTGTCACCACAAAACAGGTGGAAATTTGGCGTCAAGTGCTTGGGTCAATTATGCTCCTATGTTAGCCACAGTTGAAAACCCTTTGAAAAAAACTTAAAAAAAACGAATCTGTAAGGGAAAATCTAGTTCGTTCTCTCCCACGGCGTAACACAAACAAAGTTATCCTAATCTCAATAGTTACTTTTTCCATTCAATTATTGTTGGAGGGTGTCAAGTATTCGGGCGCGTATTGATTTCTTAGTGAAAATAAATTTTAAATATTGTAGATACTAGAACAATTTTATTAATAGCGTCGTTCCACCCATTTTGATTATTGACTGTCAATATTTCTTTTGCTATTTATTGTTCTTAATTGGTATAACGTTCATTTTTTTAAATTAAATTTAAAACCAATCTGGTTTTATTTAAGTATTTCAAATTCAAATGAATAGCATAACTTAAATTTAAAAATGGATAGGAATCAATTGGCTCTATGGCAATCAAACTTTTTCAAATTCAATTCAATTAAAGTAAAACATAATGTGCTAGTTTCAAGCAGCCGAATTTTTGTCTTGATTATTGACCCTATTTTTTTTTTGTTGCGTTATTTATTCATATAAAAATACGAATGGAACACGAAAAAAATGACCATAGATCAACGAATAGACCATTTTAATTTTAATTCATATATTTTTGGATTGTTTAAACTTAAAAAATTTTTGGAATTTCAAAAAATGAAAAAAAATGTTTTGTTTTTAAATTAACTTTTACATTTTCTATTTCATAAATGTTAATAAAATTAATTTAATTCAAAAATTACATTAAATTTTCATTTTTTTTTATTAATATTTAAAAAAAATTTTTGGCTTTAAATTTCGTTATTGATTTATTTTATATGTAAATTATTGCATGAATTTTTAGGTATGAATTTAACATCAATTTCATATACATGTGGGGCACCCTGTGCAAGCATGTTAACATTCACCTTATTTTGACATTCTCTTTTTGTATTATACCAACTCATTTTTTGTAAGCTAACAGTTATGTTTGGTGGAACGATATTCATTCGACTTTGATTCCTGTTAGCGGTAATATCACGCCATCATCTTCTTATAAATAAAAACCTGCGTAAAATAGAATTAATATAAAACTACATCTTTTTGTCTTACGATAATATCGTATATAATATAAGTGTCCAGTCGTTAGGAACACTACGTAGATAGTAGCAAGTAGACAGCTACACTGGTGACCCCGACGTTTACCGACTCACGACACAGCGCTACTGGAATACCGCTACGAGTCCCGTTATAGGAATCACGCCTTTTCTGGAAGTTTTTCATCATCAACAAAATGCCTACGGACAGCGGAATATCTTTACCGCCAACGGATGTTCCACAGCAACACGACCGGAATACGATTGGCGAAGCACCCTCAAACGAGCGAAATGCGGCAGTTATCTACGCTCGGCTGCCCGTCCCCGCAATGTCTAGTTCCAACATAGAGGCGTGGTTTACGTCAATGGACTTTTGGTTCACTGCCTCCGGAATCACATCCGACAAGCAAAAAGCAGCGACAGTATTTGCAGCATTGAACCCCGCCGTTATTACCCAGTTGGCTCAAGTTATCGCGGAAATGCCTCAAAACGACAAATTCGAGTACGTCAAAACCAAAATCATCGAGCATTTCGCAGACAGCGAGCAGAGACGTCTAAATAGACTATTATCAGAGCTGCCGCTCGGTGATAGGAAACCCTCGGAGCTGTACTTCGAAATGAAACGAGTTGCAGGTACTACCTTGGGCGAAGCTGCTCTCAAGGGACTGTGGACTAAACGCCTACCAGAATTCGCGCAACCAGTTATCGCCGCATCCTCGGGCACAGCAGCAGAGTTCACAAAAATAGCCGACTCAATCATCGATGCTGTCACTCCTCATCAGGTGGCGCACGTGAGAAAGGAGGCAGCAGAGATAAGTCAACTTCGTTTAGCCATAGAAGACTTGTCTAAGCGGTTCGAAAGATTTAACTTGCGTTCTCGCTCTCACTCTCGTTCACGATCTCGACCAGCAACTACGACCTACGATAATACGCAAGGCGTAAATCGACCACTCGATGCTAGAGACAGAAGCACATCATCCGTCAATATTGAATGCTGGTATCATCAAAAGTATGGCACAAACGCCCGAAAGTGCCGCAGCCCCTGTCGACGGCGACATCGATCAATTCAAGAAGTAACGGACAAACAGAATTGACAAGAGATGCCCGTGGCAGGATTTCCAGAAAATCTTGTCGCCAACCGCTCAGTCTTTCGCCTTCAGGTAAAAGACAAAACATCGAATAAAACTTTCCTCATCGATACGGGAGCAGACGTTTCCATTCTTCCGCTCACAACGTTATCATATGACATTCGTCCATCCGCTACGAAATTATACGCAGCAAACGGTGCTGCAATTAAAGTACTGGGGGAAAAACGCATTAGATTAGACCTAGGACTTCGCCGCGATTTTGTCTGGTCATTCCTGGTCGCAGACGTCACACAACCTATTATTGATGCGGATTTCATAAAATTTTTTGATTTGCTTATCGATATGCGACGGAACAAACTTATCGATAATTTGACATCTCTCGCTACATCACTAGGAGAACCGATAAAGTGCGCTGCAGCATCAGTTAAAACGTATACATCGGGGAATTTATTTGCTGATATCTTAGCAGAGTTTCCGTCCATAACAAAGTTAGCGCCATACGGGTCCAAAGCGACGTCCACGGTGTTCCATCGCATAGAGACAACGGGCCAACCAGTGTTTTCGAGACCACGTCGCCTTTCGCCCGACAAGCTGGAAGCTGCTAAAGCAGAATTCGATTTTTTATTGAAGGCAGGAATCTGTCGTCCATCCAGAAGCAACTGGTCAAGCCCGCTACACATGGTAAGGAAGAGCGACGGAACTTGGAGGCCGTGTGGTGACTACAGGGCGCTCAACTCACATACGCTCCCAGATCGGTATCCACTGCCTTATTTGACGGACTTTACGAACATTTTGCGAGGTAAGAAATTTTTTTCTAAAATAGACCTGCAAAAAGCATTTCATCAGGTGCCAGTTCACCCCGCTGACGTCGCAAAAACGGCCGTCACTACTCCCTTCGGATTATACGAATTCGAATTTATGACCTTCGGGTTGTGCAACGCTGCACAAACGTTTCAGCGCCTCATAGACGAAGTCCTACGGGGCCTTGATTTTGTATTTCCATACATTGACGACATTTGCGTAGCGTCCGATTCAATCGATCAACATCGAAAACACCTGCGTTTAGTATTTCAACGCCTATGCGAAAATAATCTTTCCATTAACTTTTCAAAATGCGAATTTGGCAAGGCAGAAATAAAATTCTTGGGTCACCTTGTTGATTCACAAGGCATTAGACCCTTGCCGGAAAAGATTTCGTCGCTTCTAGAAGTTCCTAAGCCGACAGTGGTCAAAGAGTTGAAACGCTTTATAGCCATGCTTAACTTCTACAGAAGATTTTTGCCACACGCTGTCGATTACCAAAAAGATCTACAAAAACTTATTACAGGGAACAAGAAGAACGATCTTACACCGCTTGCCTGGACAGCAGAAGCCGAATCCGCCTTCCGACGCTGCAAGGAAGAACTTGCCAACGCAACCTTACTGTTTCATCCATCCGCCGATGCCGAATTATCTTTGCACATCGACGCTTCGGACTTCGCTGTCGGCGCTGCCTTACATCAAATTGTGAACGGTGCATATCAGCCTCTTGCATTCTATTCTAAAAAGTTGACATCACCCCAGTGTAAATACTCCACATATGATAGAGAGCTCACAGCGATGTACCAGGCAGTTGTACATTTTCGATACATGATTGAGGGAAGACAATTCCACATACTAACTGATCATCGCCCATTAACATACGCGTTTAGTCAAAAACTCGAAAAAACCGCTCCCCGCAGAGCGCGCCAGCTCGATTACATAGCGCAGTTTACGACCGATATACGACATATTTCGGGCGAATACAATATTGCAGCGGACTTGTTTTCCCGAATTCAGTGAGTTAAGGATGTCATCGACTACAGGAGCGTAGCTGCGGAACAGCAAACAGACGAAGAACTCCAGCGTCTTTTATTACAAGGTACAAATTCAAGAAACTCTCTCATCCTTAAACACTTTATGCTTCCAGAGACAGATATGCAGCTGATTTGTGACACAAGTACATCGCGTGTACGCCCTTATGTGCCCAAAAAATTTAGATCGCAAATACTTACAAAAATACACTGTCTTTCACATCCCGGCGCGCGTTCTACATCCAAATTAATAACTGCACGATTCGTTTGGAAAGGCGTAAAAAAGGAAGTAACGAACTTCGTACGCAGTTGCGAAGCATGTCAACGGTCAAAGGTTCAGCTAAATACGAAATCACCGCTGGAGAAGTACGTTCTCCCGCAGGAAAGATTTTCTCACATAAACATTGATATCGTTGGTCCGTTTCCACTATGCGAAGGACAGCGATACTGTCTTACGGTAATAGACCGCTTCACAAGATGGCCGGAAGCTGTGCCAATTCCGGACATCACTGCAGAAACCGTCACAAAGGCTTTAACAACGCACTGGATCTCCAGATTCGGCGTACCGCAACGCATTACTTCAGACCAAGGCAGGCAATTTGAGTCATCCGTGTTCAAGGAGCTGGTTTCTACGATTGGAACTAACCACTTGCGTACCACTCCATATCACCCCCAGTCCAACGGGATCGTAGAGCGTTGGCATAGAACGTTTAAAGCTGCCATACTCTGCCACAACCCTGAGAAATGGACATACTACCTTCCTTCGATCTTGCTCGGTCTCAGAGTTGCTTTCAAGCGAGATATTGGTGCCTCGCCAGCAGAACTCGTTTATGGAACTACATTAAGGATTCCAGGTGAATTTTTTCAAACCAGCAAGTCGCCAGAACCGACTAGCGAATGGGTCGCAAAATTTCGCGAATCCATGGAAACAATACGACCAACTGAAACCGCCTATCACTCGCCACCAACAACGTTCGTTTCGTCTAAGCTACAGGCGTCAACACACGTTTTCGTTAGAAACGACTCCATTCATCCTTCTTTGACACACCCTTACGATGGTCCTTACGCTGTTACACGCAAATGTGCCAAATACTTCACAATCATCATCAAAGGACGCCTGTCTAACATTAGCATTGACCGACTTAAACCTGCTTTTTTGACTAATACCGACCTAGAGACATCAGCTAATCCTGAATTAGGTCAGCCGGCACAATACACGCTTGAAGATATCCCGACGAAATCCACCCGCAGTGGCCGCCAGGTTAACATCCCTCAACGATTCAAGTAGCTTTCGTCTGGAGGCGGAGTACTGTGGGGCACCCTGTGCAAGCATGTTAACATTCACCTTATTTTGACATTCTCTTTTTGTATTATACCAACTCATTTTTTGTAAGCTAACAGTTATGTTTGGTGGAACGATATTCATTCGACTTTGATTCCTGTTAGCGGTAATATCACGCCATCATCTTCTTATAAATAAAAACCTGCGTAAAATAGAATTAATATAAAACTACATCTTTTTGTCTTACGATAATATCGTATATAATATAAGTGTCCAGTCGTTAGGAACACTACGTAGATAGTAGCAAGTAGACAGCTACATACATATATGTTTAAATCAAATATTTTGGGGAGCGCTCTTTGAAGTCTTTTCTGTAAATTTCCTTAAATAAATGTGTTCCTCCAATTCCCTTTAAAAAAAATTGCCGCAAATCAGGAAGTTAACAAAAAACCTGATATTCAATGAAAAAAATGGCAATTTAGAAAAACCAGCATGGAAATTATTTGAGAATGTTGTTGCAAATTTTGTTGTTATTTAAAGGATGATTTTTAAAAGATTATCTTAATTTACATATTACAAGTATCTTGACAATAGTTATGAACGAGAAAAATTGTTTAAGGAGTCAATAAAGTATTGTTTTGAGGCTAATGTTATGCTATTTTTTATTTAATAATTAACAGCTAAATACCTAAATGTATGTATGTATATGTACATGTATACACTTTTTTTACATCATCGAAGCCTTTCTTCTTTGATACTTATTTAGTATATCAAAAAGTGTTCTCATGATGATTATGAGGGAAAAAAATAATATAAACTCTAATAAGTGGAACCAGTTCTTATTAATTTGGTATTTTCGGTAATTCTTCGTTACTTCTTTAGGAATATTTCAGGACTAATTTCGCTGCGCATATATTTACAATGCGAGTTCGGGACTAGAGTTTGTGACTAGTTCCGAAGTAGTCCCAAAAAAAAAATACTGTGCGCCATCCCCCGAACATGAAGTATAAGGAAAATTAACAATTTAAACTATAAAACATGCTCACACATAAGGTTATGGTATGGGGCAGTTTTTCTTATAATGGAGTTGGCACAAGCCACCTTGATGAATCAGTAGGTATGTATGTGTGGATATATTGGGCAAAGTAATGTTGCCGTATGATGAGTGGAATATGCCTCTGAACTGGGTCTTCCAGCACGATTAAATAAGGCAGAGGAGTAGTTTCGGATAAATGGAGTTGAGGTCATAGCCTGGCCAATCGCCCGACGTCACCAACATAGAAAATCTGTGAGCAGACGTCAAAAAAGGTGTTTCGGAACAAATGGCGTACGCTGAGATAGCACTCAATTCTAGTTTAAAAGATTCAAATTACTGCCGATGTAAAAATTCATTATTTTATTTTAATGTTTATAATTGCCCTCGTAGAAAAATTTTTATGAACTATGTAGAGTAAGTTGGGGTATTATGATATGGGTGGGTAAAATTATATATACCAGTATATTTTCTAAGCTATGCAGGGTTTAGCATGAACTCTTGTTCTGTAAATGCAATTGATTACTTTCAGTTTTCAAAAACCATTTTAATCGTGCGAACCCAAATATATTTGAATAAAAGCATTAAATGAAGAAAAGCGTATAAAGAACAAAACCAGTAAGGGGCGCAAAAATCGAGAAAAAAACGACTAACACAAGCTAGATGAAGTTCAGCAAGCGTATTGAAAAAAAATGTGTTTCTGCCCAATTCAGATAAGGATTGTTGGGCCAAAACCCCTGGTGGAGCAAGAATACTGTGAGCTCGTTTTGCAACAGAGTCTTGTGAATATCTTTATAACTATGAATAAACTCGTATAGTTTTTTTTTTGTACTCTTTTTTTATTAATTTAGCTTGTGTTATTTTTTGTATATTCTATTAAAATTAAATTACCAGCAATTTTCAAAAAATTTCTTATTAATTTTAATATTTATATGACATTATACTTAAAAAAAGAGAAGTTATGGACAATGTAGAAAAGTATATCACTTTGCCCGACATGATATATCACATTTCCCATAAATTTTGACAACAAGATTTTTATGACTATTTCTGGTTTTAATCGAATATCTGCTGAACTACTTAGTATAATGGAATCTTGTTATAGAACATGCTGCACAATACATCAATAATTAAAATTGCACATTTTATTTTAGTTTATCGTAAAACAATTACAGAAACTGTCGAAAGAGTTATACCTATATCACAATACCCCAACTTACTCTACAACTCAAATTTCTCTCAACAAATCTCCTTTTATACTCGTAGCAGACAAACTGTTTTGAAAGTAGATGAAATTAACACCAATTCGCTGCATGTTTTTTTTTTATTCTGCATTTAATGTCAGCCATATGAGCCATGCAAAACTACATACTACAATAAAAAAAAAGTATTCTCACAATAAAACTCATAAAAACAAACTTTGTTTTAAACTACCATAAAAAGTCAAGCGAATGAAGACAAATACCGATTTTTTTATACATAACACATACATACCAACACAAATGTTTTTTGATGTCTTAACCTTATAACGCCTCTGCTAACTGGCTTTGTGGATATGTATGTATGGTACCATACATTTCCCTGCAAATGAAAAAGGCGAATTGCACAAATACTTACGAATGCGAAATGCTTTTTGTAGCACACACACGAAGTTTGTGCGTCACTTCATGGATTTAATGTGCCGTTAAAAAACCATTTAGGATCAGTTTAATGTGCTCATCACCAGAACGTTGCCGGCATACGCAAACAATGGCAGAAGCAGTGTTGCATCACAAACACACAGGCAGAAGTACATACTCATTTGCTTACGCTCGCATACAAACGTACGTATGTACATACATACATACATACATATGTGATATTAACCTAGCAAACATTGAAGCGTTAGTTGTGTCACACGTCAAAGCGACGAATTGGATAAATATTCGATAATCATAAATAATCTCAAATAAAATAAAAGGAGTTCTGAATCACAACCGCATACGAGATTAATTACCTAAACGATTTCTTAATATATTTTCATATTCATTAGCACATATAAAAATATATTAGTTCTTTCATCTTTATTCTAAAGCAACTCTACCGTTTCACGCTTTGCGTATTGTCTATGCTGGGTGGCTGTCGATGCATTTAAATACTATTTAGTTCGGCGCTATCAGCAACGACTTTTCAAAGTGCAAGTTGAAAGAAGTGAAGGCACAATTTGTAATCACTGTGAAAACTGGTGTGGAGCACAAGCTAAAAAACTTTATAGGCTTAGCGGGTAATCGCTGCTTTGGCAGACACGCAGCTGTGCAAAAACAAAATGTCCAAGACAACGAGAAATTCAGTTATGGACTTGGAATGGAAGAAGTATTTCCACGACACAAAGACAATTTGATCCGCTGAACGGCAAGCAACAATGCACACTGCCACCAATCAGTGAACGAACAAGAGGAGCGCTTTAGTAAAATTATAAATTCATAAGAGAAAAGTATGGATTTGTTATGATAACGAAAACAAGCAGCCAACTAAGCAAGAAAAAAAAAACGAAGAATGTAGAAAGCTCATAGATTCATACCGCGCACAACTGCTCGCACAAATGTCCTTAGCGCTGAATAATGCCGAGCCCTTAGTCCATAGACACAAAGGAGCTGGCGAAAAGATAATGCAGCACGTTTCTTTTTAAATATCTAAAAATATCATTAGACGCGCCTTAAAGTATACGCCAAGGAGATTATCTCTCACATCAAGGCTGATATTAGCGGTGTTGATTTAACTGGTCGCTTAGCCACTCGGTATACAAATTCATCACACTTCGACTGCAACGCACGTACTCGCACATAGACTCACCAACTTCTGCCCATTCCATAACAAACATTTGTTCATTTGAACTTCACGAGTTTTAATTTTCAGCTAATTTTGCGTTATTCTCACGCCTCTTTCAACAACAACTTAGCAGTGGGATTATTTCTGTATAGGCACAAATCGAAAAAACATATACTAGTACATACGTACGACGAGATTTACTGTTGCAAATAAAAAAAAAACGAACAGTGAATATATTTCGCGCTGACCGTGAGTTGATGAAAAAACTCGTAATTACTATAGTCCCGCTTAACGTCACTACATTAACTATATTTTGAAATTTATTTTCTTAACGACTAATAAAAATGTTTTTCTTTCTTGTCCGAAAAATGTGCGTTTTATTTCGCCTCGACCTTTTTATCGTCAGAATACTTTTTCCTTGAAAATATTTTATGAATATCAGAAAAAAACAGTGACCAATGTTGGCTGAGTTCATGATTTACGGAAAGATATTAATTTTATTAGAATAAAAATAGTCAGTTTACCTCGCATTTGCTTTAGTTGCTTCCCTTAAATTATGAAAAGTGGTGACGTAGGATGGTCAGTTCGCATTGATGGGTACTTAGCATTACCAATAAAAATGCATTAATCCGTAAATTTTAACTGATAATGAAAACTTGTTTACATTGCCAGTAAAACTTGACTGATTACTGAAAGAAATTTAAGTAAGCAGTACATTTTTTTTGATTACTGAAATTTATTTTGCATTACCAGTAAACTTTTACTGATTACTGAAAAGAAATGTAAGTAAGCAGTATATTTTTACTGATTAAGCAATTCAAAATTTACATTGCTGAGTTTTTGTCTTCTAGATCGTTTAACAATCCCGGCGAATGAAAACAACCATTGTACAGGCTCAGATGAGGGTAAGTGTTTGTATTCTATTTTAGAAAAACGTTTTCAAAAGCTGGATGTATTTTTAAACAATTCGTCGTTGGGTCTCGTTCGACTAAGTAAAAAATTGTTTCCTGAAGATAATTTCCCGAGCCTGTAGAAATGCACTGCATTCTAACATCTTTTTAAGTGGATAAACAAATGCACAAAATTAAGTGTAATAATTTTAACGTTACTTTCTTCTACGAAATCAAGGAATGATATCTGCGGCGTATGTGGCAAAACACGAGTTTCAGCTCGGCTATTTTACCGTACTTCACCACAAAAGCATCGAACCTTTTTTTCACTTCCTCTTCGGTTTGCGTTGTAGCCGTTTCTAAGAGCGATCTCAAATATCGTAATTTTATAGAATTAATAGTTATTGTAGCAATTACAGCATCCCAAGCGTCAGGTTGCAATAGGAACAACTTTTCAAATCTTTTATGTAAGGCTTTTTGCATTTTTTGGCGTACTTCGACCAAATATGTAAAGCTTGTTGGCTCTAAATTACGACCAAAGTACGTGGTCTTTTCGCCCTGAAGAAAATCGCTCGCCTCTGCTATAGGCTTCATAAGCTTTACGCATTCGTCCAAGTACTCGAGCTTGTCACTGAGAATAGTTGGTACTTTTTGTATTGCATGAAGTTAATAAATTGGTGTTCAAAACTTCATTAATTACTTTCGACCCCTATTTGGGTCGTATGTTAGCAATAACACGCCGTTGGCAAACCAAACGGAGTATAAATCAAGTAGCAGCTAACAAAATGACCAACTCCAAAAAAGTACTGTCTCATTGAAAACCACACGTCTAAAAAAAGCACACTATACTATATATTGTTTTGTTCTTTGCTTTGACTTATTTCTCTCTCAATATTTTGCAAATAGTCTGCAATACGTCGTCAATAATGTATTTGAATATCTAAATAAAATATTAGATATATTATGAGGGAAATATGTGATAAATTTTTTAATTCAATTTCTTTGTTTTATGCTAAAAGAGCTCAGATCCGACCAAATTTTTCACCGACTTTGAGCAATGATATGGAAAACTGATATTTATCAGTAATCAGTAAAAATGTACTGCTTACTTAAATTTTTTTCAGTAATCAGTAAAAGTGTAAAGTTCAGTAGTCTGTAAAAAATGTTCAGTAATGCATTTAATATATACTGCAGATTGCCCATGTATGTCAGTTAGTATTCGCATGGATATCAAATTGAAACTAATGGGAAATATATGTTTCAGTAGTAAATTTTTTAAGCATGTTAAATTTCTGATTTTTACTTTTTCGTCACAGATGTGATGAGTTTCATTAAATTTAGATATCTACAGCCTGCGAAAACGAATACAAACTACATTTGAATAACAGAAATTTCATTTTTTTTAAATCCTTCTCAAATGTCATCTTCAAGCGCCACATGAAATAATTTTTTTTTTTTAATTAAATTTTAATAAAAAAAATATTGCTACAATGTGTGGTTTTTCGCCTGAATTCAGTCATATTAGAGTTTAAATGCTAAAGCTGACTGACCGCCTACTCACCGCGTCATCACATTTAAAAAGTACCAGCTGTCTGTTTCCCTTTTTACAAGGCTCTATCTTTTAAAAAAAATACAAGTAAAACAACTAATCGTTCGATTAAATTCATTGCATCGACGGTCTGTGCAGCACTCCCCCTGCCTTCTCGAAATTGTCGGCCATTTTTTTAAATGACTTTGACGGTCGCACCACACACAACCTCACTTCTCCACATATTTTCCGCAGTGTGCGTGTGATGCTCGAAATGCGATTTTGCCACTTGGTGGCTTGGACATTGAAACTAAGCTGAGGTGGGTATTTTCATTGAATTCCATTCTTCAACGACAATGGACTAACAAGTTAAAAAAAAACCAAAAGTGGATGACTGCGTCGCGCATCGATTGGAGTGCCGCGCCGCTGTTGGCACAGGAACAGAGCAACGCTCGTTTTGCACTTCGCCGGCGCTAAATATGTGCAAACTCCGAGCAAACGGCGAGCTGGCAAACACACACACATACACCCATACTGTACGTAAGCGATTTGAAAGGCATACTCATTCATATGCCTGCAATTTTGTTGTTGTCTATTGCGAAATTTCCAAACAGACTTGCCGCAAACGAACTATTGTTTTGTTTTGGCTGCTGCAGCTACTCGTACAATGGTGGTGGAGTATTTTTTGCTCGCCACCGCAAAAGTCGTTATTGTTTGCGAATTTTTGGGAATTTTAATTAAAAATAAACCTAAGCAAATTTGGACGAAAGTGATATGAAATTCAAGGTGCCGCAATGTAGACCTCCAGAGTGAACTACAATTTACGAGTATAATAATATTGAAAGACTTTAAACGAAAGCTTCTAAGTTAGGCGCAATAAAGCAATAGTTATTTAGAAATTTCAGAAATGTCGGCAAACTGATTAGTATTTTCAACATTGATCGAAATATTGAATACGTTTAATTAAATGAATTCGATCGGGACACGATCTTACCAGTATATGAAGAGAGCTTTCTTAAAAAACTACCACACATTAAGCGTTGAGAAATATGAAGGCAATTTACAAAACAGAATCTTAAGTTTACTCAAAAAAAATAAAAATTAATTATCGAAAACGCCAAAAGTAAAATGCGATATGGCATCCGAGATTAAATTGTTAGATTTTCATGAAATTAAATACTTAGATTTTCGTGTTCTAAGTAAGCCCGAAAGATTTTTATCGCAAGTTTTAGCTACCGACTATTTCATCCATTTCTATTTGAAATATGCGTAACTTTTTTTTTGCTAAACATATGCTCGTTTAGATAACGAACGGCCTCAAATATTCCCACAGTTACGTATGTTTGTCCAACCGTCTGCTGAACACCTTTAAAACTATTATTTCTTCTAAATTTAACTATAAATTTATATTAGTTGTGTTCTAATGAATGCAATAAAAAAATAGTAAGTGACATTTCTTGACTAATTTTCCTATTTATAGAGAAGTTGACAGTTTATTTAGTAGCCATCAGATCTTGAATTTGACTCGTCGCAAGCGTACCGAAAAACTTTTTCAGAAGCATTCAAAAAGGGAAAGCTTATTTATTATGAAATTGCAGAGTCTATCTGACAGCTATCAACTCTCAAGGTCTTAATTTGATATACAATTCTTATTCAGCGTTACTAAAAACTAATTTAACATATTAAAAATGAGTTAAATTTTATTTTTTGCAAAACTAGGAGCCAATTTGACAACCGTGAAAGTTTTAAAATGAAACTAAGTTTTGAATCTGCGGTTCTGAAAACCCATTCGGTGGGATTTATTTTTAATATTGTCATATTTTGATTCGATTTGACGTTTGTCAACTCACAAGATTTTAATTTGACATATAATTTTGAACCAATATGTTCAGAAACCGAACGAGGGATCAAGGAGACCTTTTCAAAACAATTTACAGTTGATCAAGTAACTTAACTGTCTAACAAAAGTTGTAATGGTTCTTCTTATTTTCTCCGCAAAACATGGCATCCCACACCGATTTGCAATCATATTTTACGCGATTCAACAGAAAATCTTTCTAATACACATCAGCAAAAATTAGGTGATTTCAGCATCATCATTCCAGAGCCAAATCACAATTCGCAATAATTAAAGGTTGCACGCTCTGGAGTTAAAAATTATGCTAGTGAATTTAACAATAGACGAAATGCCTTCCCAAAACCAGATAGCGCAAAATATAGAAAATAAAATAAAAGTCGATAGTCGCATTCAGATATCCATCAAATTGAAATATTGATATACTCGTAGGGTGATCAATGATACTGTCGCGTAAATGTCAGTCTATCTGCTGTTTCCGGATTATCAAGAGATTTGGATGAGCTGTGGAAAGAAGGGGAACTAATATATGCTTTCGTTTTTATTACTGGGGGAATTCAGCTGAAAAACTAGCTAGCGATTGAAAAGAATTCACTTTGTATTCGTCACAAATACATATATCTACAGTAGCGACTCAATTGGTGCAAATAATAAAAGTCAGAGCTGTGAAGGAGTTTTAGCGGCACATTTTTGTATCGGTTCCAAACACCTCTGTGACCTCATTATAGTGGCCTTATAAACATACTTGTAAGAATAACATGTCAAACAAATGAAAAACGCGAACTAATACCAAGTATCTGCTTCGTGCCTTATTTAGAACATACATGCGATCCCTCAGAAAGAGACGTAAAAGCCACTTGCCCCACCGATTAAGCTCTCAGTATTTACTTACTTATCAGCAAACTGATGGGAGTTGGGATAGCAATAGTGATGAATACAACAATAGCAATGGCAGCCTGGAAATCAAGCGGAGAATTTCTTGGACTGAGTAGATACTTCAACAGTTAAGTCCTCTCTCGGCGAACAAAAACCACACTCTTATAAGTGTCTCAATATGCCCTTTTTATTGTATGGCGCAGAGGCATGAACTATGAAGACATCACATGACAGGGCTCTGGGAGTTTTCGAGAGGAAGATTTTTCGAATGATATACGGACGTTTACGACTCTATGAACACGAATACCGAAGACGCTGAGCTGTAAGAGTTTTACAAGGACATTTGCTGGTTATGTCATCTCGGTCGAATGGATGACAGCGCTCCAGCCCCGAAATAATTCGACGTTTTACACTTTGGTGATGGCCGAGGAAAATGGAGGTTTCCTTTACATTGTTGCATTGGAAAGACCAAGCGGAAAAGGATTTGTGTATCCTTGGTATTCCCAAATTGGCGCCAGTTGGGGAAATACAGAAAAAGGTGGCGTCATCTTCTTTATGTAAAACAATAGATTAAATACGCTATTTTTTGTAATCTGAATGGTAAAAAATAAACTGTATTTCAACTACATATTTTCAAAAAATGTGTAAAGGTAGACACCAAATAGAACGAAAAAAAATCTTTACTGAAAAGCTTTTATATGTAAAAAAAAAACGCTTTGCTTTCTTACCTACCTCGTTTTTATGCTAAGAAATTACTTCCTTCAGATATACATATAAGCAAGGGTTCTACTAAAAGTTGACTATGATAATTTACAAAATTGATATAAAAAAATTCGATTTTTTTTATTATACAAGAAACCGTTTTTAATAAAAACAAGTAAGATATGCTAAATTCGGGCGAAACCGATTTTTATATACCCTCGCGATATATTTTTGTATGGTCGGTGACATTGATTTTATAAAATTCCCGTTTCTTTGTTTCAAATCGCAGCTTGTATTAAACTTTACTAAATTTCTTCCAATAAATACTGAAAAACGAATTTTTTTGCAGTTTTTCAAAATTTCCGTTTTATGGAAGTTGGGCGTGGTTATGATCCGATTTCAAAAATGATTGACGGTGATGCTAGTGATATCAAGGACAATATGTTCACCAAATTTTATGGCAATATATTACATCGTTATTGAGATACATACAGATTTTTTTTTATAAGTGAGCGTGGTAACGCCCATATTTCAAAATTTCATAAAAATAAAGTTTCTTAGTTAACTATCTCTAAATAATAACAAATTTTAATTAATATCTACCAACAGAAAAAGGAAAAACGAAAATTTAGCATTTTTTTAATTTCCGTTATAGGGGAGGTGGGCGTGGTTATGATCCGATTTCAAAAATTTTCTATCATAATAATAGTGATATCAAGGAAAATATGTCTACCAAATTTTGTGACGATACCTTACACCTTTATTGAGATACAAACATTTTTTTAAAAGTGAGCGTGGCAACGCCCATTTTTCAAAATTTCATAAATTCCTACTGTTTTAGTTCAAAATCTCTCCAAATACCAAATTTTACTCAATTTGCTTTAATGGATTCCGAAAAAACTGAGATTATGCATTTTTCAAAAACTTCCGTTATATGGGAGGTGGGCGTGGTTATTGACCGATCTTGTCCATTTTCAATACCAATCTACCCTGTCCAAAGAGCAATCTATGTACCAAATTTCATTGCGATATCTCAATTTTTACTCAAGTCATCGCCTGCACGGACGGACGGACGGATAGACAGGCATCCGCTAAATCGACTTCTCTTTTCATTCTGAACATTTTGGTATATATATATATGTCTATATCTATCTTGATCATTTTTTGCTGTAACAATCAACCGTTATGTGAACAAAGTTATAATACCCTTGTGTACAAGTACGCTCGAAAATATAGAAAGTATATAATTTATCGCATTTGAATTATATTTATAACGAGAATTAAGTACGTAACACGATTGTTTAAATTTAGGAAATATAATTTTTAAGCGGAATCGATAAATACAATTTTAAAATATTTCCTTCATTTGTGGTTGACTATCGACGAGGTAGTACTTAAATTAAAATTTCTAACTTTATTCCTCACTAATTACTTATTTTGGAATTTACTCGCTTTGCGATATCGGCGAAGATGGAAATAGCAGATGTTGCAACAGTTGCTTTTGTTATTGTGGCTTCTAGCTTACTGGGCGAAGTTGAACCGTAGATTCTCACTATGAATATCGATGCTGCTTGCTATTATTGTGGCTATGTACAAATTCAATTTAGCATACTGCTACTTTATAGGTAGTACATAGCAGCCTACAATTTTGCTACCGCCACTGCCTCTACTTAATGGTGTTGAAATTAAATTAATCGAATGCAAAATTAAATTTATTTTGGCATGCAGAAACTCACTTACAAACACACATATGTGCATTACTGTTTGCGAACAAATACGCCCATATGTAGCTATATACATACATACATATGTATATACATATGTATATGTAAGTAAGTATTTATGTATATACAAACATTGTTCCATCCGTCCAATTACTAGTATCCATCACTTTCAGCGTTCGCATTCTCGCCTGTCGCCACATGCAACCCGACAGCTCGAAAGCTCGATAGCTCTGCAGGTCGACGCACTAGAGTTCGATTCATTAACTCAGCAGGTGCACAACTCGCAAATAGCATCTCTATCGATGAGCATAGCGAATTCACTGCATTGCAGAGCGGTAGTGCTTTGCCCTGCTGTTTATCTTTCCGCACTTCAACTTTCTAATTGATTTATAAGTGGAGTTTTCGAATGTAATTAATATCGCATCCCCAGCACTGGAGTGGCAGAGTAGCGGCAGGCATTTTCCAAAAATTACCCGAATTTTTGGCAGCATAGCAAATATCGAACGAACTTTCGACAGTCATCAACATAATTTTGCTCTTCATTAACTTTGTAGGCTTTCACTGTGCACGTCGAAAGTATCGAGTGCAATAAGAACTCTTATGGAATGGTTATTTGTGGGTTAATAAATGGTTTGTGTAGGTATGTAATGTTAGATGTAAGTGTTTGTTTTTGTTGAAGACACTGGTAAAGCGATGGTTTTGCGTTCGTCTCCAGAGGAATATTTAGAGAAAATACTCATTATAAGAACAACGAAAATATGACATTTTTCGTAGGATTTCCATATTTTTGTTGCAATTTGATGTCTTTACTTTATTGCAATTAAGAGCTATCTAGTTCGCGTGATAAATTGTATATTTTATTTAAATATTTACAAGTACTTGCATTTTTTAAATATTTTTAAGAACTTATCATTAATTCAATAATTTCCACTCAGTTTTGAGAATGCAATTAACTGATTAATCAATCACCTCAGCGTCAATTCTGGGAAAGTCAATCTTGTTCTCTATTCAAACAGATAAAAAGTACTACAGATGACTCCGCTGGAACTAAATGGGATGAGGTTTAGGTAAAAAGCTTACTTCCTTGGTGTGCTTCCCAATTCGAAACTGAGCTGAAGGAAGAACATCATTGCCTAGTGTTATGAGAACGTTTCTCTCAGGCTCTCTAATCGTGCAAGAGGCCTTTGGTAAGAATTTAGTAAGAAATTTGAAGCTAGATTTATGCAAAGTTGTTCTAACCAATTCTTCTTTATTGTATGCTGACTTCTCTTTTCTTATCAAGTTGCAGAGGAAAAATATTAGCTACGCCTTAAATATCTTTTGGAATCTGATGCTTCACATTGGTTAATAGAGAGATAATTTTTTAAGATTAGTGACTCATTGGCACTCCATTTTTGATGGAGCCAAAAGAGGTGAAGGGGTTTAATTTAACTCACTGTCTTTCAGGAAACCACGCCACAGGTGCTGCAGAAGATATAGGGAATTATGGGTGACGATTTTTTCAGCTGGGCTGTAACAGTCCTTCATTGCCAAAAAACACATCACACATTACGAGTTTGTCTTTTTTTGGCGAAAATTGGCGAAAACAAATATTCTTATCAGGAGTTTTAACTAGAGCAGCTAGGAGGCTTGAAGTAATTTCAGGTTGTCGTGTCACAACGCGGGTTGAAGTGTCCAGCGAAGGCTTAAGAAAGCCAAGTAGCTGCTTTTTGAGTACTTTTAAGCGATTGGAAGTACTAATTGAAAATTTTATCGGTACCACTGTTCGGAATTAGACAGGTATTTGGAAGTTTTTAATTGCATGTTCAAATCATATATAATATTTAAATCACGTTACTGCCAGCCCAGATATCAAGAAGTATTTTTTTTTAAACAAGATCGTACCAGTTAATTAAAAATTATCTTTTTGTCCTGTTTAAATAAAAGATTAAAAATGTATTTTGAATGATATACGATTACATTTCAAAAGAATGCAAATTTTTGCTTGAATAACATAAAAGCTTCGCACTAGGTAAACTTCTATTTTTTACTAATAGTTTTACAAAAGGGATGTTATCTTTGCCCTTTACCCATTCTCCATAAATCAACCTTTTGCTTGGGATTGTCAAAACTCTAATGTCATTAGTGAGCAAACATTTAATAATTGAAACATGAAAAGACAGTAAGAATATTACAGAAAATAAACCAAAATTTTTTTTTTGTTTTAATTCAAAAATTTTGTTTACGGAAACCTTGAATACATTTAAAGTATTTATTTCATATTTCATAATTTTCCATACTTATACCGAATGTTTGATAAAAAAAATATACCAAATGAATTTTATCAACAAGTATATCCCAATATGTCATAATTTTCAGATTTTACATTATTTTTAGAACAGCTAACTTTACAAACTTCCGTTGCTATTGACGAAATGGACAAGCCTCTGAACATTTTATAATTTTTTAAAGAGCTCTCGATTCTTGCTTGCACATTTCCGTGTCATTTTGAGTAGTTCTTGAAAAATACGTGCGCTAAAAGAATAAGAAATGCTTACTCAACCATTTATTTTAGTGAAAGAATGTAAAAAATTTAATTTGTTAAAAAAAGAGCATCAGATACTTCTGAAAATCATACGCAGCCTTGCAATAAGTATCAACAAGGCCTTCAACACCCGAGAAAGTGGCGAGAAATCGATTTTCGCAATAAATTATTTCAATCTTCCACAGAAATTGCGTAAAAGCATCGGGCTTTATTCGTAGTACCGTATTTTTTACGAGGTGGAAGTATCGAATGTCTAAGCTCTTATAATCGGCAGTGCGGCTATTGAGTCCAATTTAACCTAATTACATAATATACAATTCCCTACCGCTACTCATATTTCTGTTCTACATTAATAATAATAATAATAATAATAATAATAATAATAATTTGGCGCTTACACTATATTTGTAGTGTGCGTCTTTATATTCTACCACAAATAGGGGGAACCTTCAATTTTGTGCGGACTCCGAATTGCAGATGAATTTTATGTGAAGACTTTTATTGGCAGAAATACCCTCGGAGGTTTTCCATTGCCTGCCGAGGCTGACCGCTATTAGAAAAAAAAACTTTTTCCATGATTAACATTTTTTACTTGCTCTGACTTAGACTCGAACCTCGCACCCAGCTGAACTAGAACGGAGGTTAGAAGCCGGTGAGATACATAACTTACACTCTAAGCATTCAAAATGGCAATTTCAGATGAGGAACATTTTTAACAGAGCAACCTAAACAAGAGCGGAGAGCGTCGCGTTTTTCCACCACCTAGCGCTACCGCTTAGTTGTCGTACCTAAACAAGAGCGGCAGCGCTATGTCAAATCAAGGAACAACAACTACAAATCATTATCAACAATGTCAATTCTTCGTTTTCTGCAGCTAACATCACTTCCTAACGCGCTGTCAAAATCGGATTTTCCAAACGCTCGGCGTTGCCGCCGCGTTATTTCGGTCGGCTTCATACAAATTGTATGGGCATGAGGAATTTTTGACAGAAAAACGACGCTCTTTCTCATTATAGTCGTTATTCGTTTGGCAGGTGGTTAAAGAGAGCGAGCTTCATAGTAGTAGAATATATGTAAGTTTATCTTAAATTTTGCCATAAAGCAGGACTTGACTTTAGCATAATGTAGACAGTTTATTTTTTTTTAACTTAGCGATTTCACTAATAGTGCACATATATTTAGAGGTTTGCAAAACATTTTGGGCAGAAAAGAAAACATAGTTGGCGTTTTTGTTCTCATTGATTGACTTTTAGTAATTGTGTCAGATGAAAGATTACATTTTTCTCTGAATTATTTGAAATTTAAATTTTTGATTTTAGAGTCTTGGTACGATCTTCTGCCGCTTTCATTATATTCCAAACGATTTTGTATTTCCACAATTGTTTGAGTGCGGATTGTGCCTGCATCAAAGATATGAAGTATCTCTAGTTATTTGTGTAGACAATTTTTTCGCGGTAGCCATTACATTGGGACCTGTGGTAAACCCTCTGTTGTGGCATGATTTTGAATTCTATCCGCTGTAAAACATTCAAGTAGCTTTTTAGAATGAAAAACAGCGAATATTTTTCTTTTTCAGTGTAATATGAAAATTGTATTGTATATGTAATCGCACAAAATATTTAAGATTTATTTCAAGTTTTCTCGAAAGCGGTTGCACAAATAAGAATCTGCAATGTAAAGGTTTTTTTTGCGACCGTTTGCATTCATCTGGTACATATGTATGTATGTATATCAAGCTGTCGACCACCGCAATCATTTAACTCACGCTTTGTAAACACTCTTATTTAATTATTAATTAGTCCATATATCTATATAAATATATAAATTCATAGTTTGCTTGCCATTCCACGCTCTTATTAAAACGCTGACATGACAAACTCACACTTAACGCCTTCTGTTGCATGCCACAAACGGCTGCAAGCTAATAATAATAACGCTTTCGGCAAAACCATGCTACTTTGCATACGCATAAACACAAATGCCTTTAGTTATGTTCATATTTGCGTAGATATGTGTATGTGTATGAAAAATCAAATCGAAATTTCATCTGCATAAATTTACATTTTTCGCTTAAAAGGAAAATTAGAAAGCAATACATATTTATGTATGATGGCAAACGATTTCGCCAACCGTGCGTTATGTACGCAACCACGACGCAATTTGTTTCACATCGTCTAGTGAGCTGCGTATCCCACACCACGAACCATTGACTTACCAATTCCAAGAGGAATTGAAAAAGCGATTTGCTTAGCTCCCAATCGCAGTCACCGGACCACTTTGAATATACATATGTATGTACATACGAGTATGTACATACGCTCCCATGCACAAATATACATACATACATATGCATATGCGTGAGCAACTCCATATGCCGCAAATTGCACGCCACTGCCATTGGCAACACCCTCACCCTCACCACACGCTTATCCTTGCGTACACAAAACACATACACACTACTCACGCAAGCTTCCTTTAGCCCACACCAAATTGACGACCGACACTCACCTGCCAATCGCCACCTCCCTACACTGCGCCAAACTATAAAAAATTTAGTTACATTGGGCTTCGCGCATCAGAGACTGCAGAAGGCGCTGTGTGAAATGGGTTTCTACGAAAAGTCGCGCATTGAAAGCGTACCGAAAGCGTTGCATGGAAGTGTCGAGAATTCCCAATGCAATGTGTCTAGAGAACGTCATGTTGATTTAATTCAGATTTTCATAAAAAAAAAAAAAAACGCGCACACACACGCGCGTCAAACAAATGAGCTAAAAGCAGGCGAGAGGGTTTCTAAAGACGAAAATTCTTATTTCACGTCTTACCACAAAACGTCAGCGCGAAAAGCTACAAGTTTTCACATGTGACAGCAAATATGCCAACCAACAGACTTGCACATACGCAAACACTTAGACAGGATACAGACTCGCCTGCCACTTTCACCAAACGAAGAGCTCTGTGCAACGCTGTGCGGGAATGGTTGCGGGGCACACACATATGTACATAAGAGGACGTCCTGAAGTGTACATTACAAGCTGAGAGTTGCCACACACCGGCGGGTAATAAATGACAACTGAAACGCCTGTCATGGCGATGGCACACCGCTTCTGCTGGTACGGGGACGCGCCGGGAGTTTGCTGTGAGTGTTGGAACATAGAGAATGAAAAGTCACCGACAACTGGCTAATGGTTGTTGGTGTGTGCGCGATTTGAATGCTCTGAGGACATCATTTGAAGGCTTACCATATAACTGTCCAATAATAAATTGTGGAAATTTAGATTGACTGCAGACATAGTAGTTTTCGAGAAGAATCACAGGAATTCAAATTTGTGGATTGCGTACCCAAGTTACTGCAGAAGAAAATATATATACCAATTAGGCACTAGCAGCTCGCACGCTGTTTCAGGTGGGCCTTTCTTGGTACAAGCCTCAAGCCGCCACCTGCCGGACCCACTTCTCCTTCAAATATTTCTCTTCGTAAAAAATATCAATTATTTTAAATGCAACTAAATCAGACTGTTTATTACGATTCTCGGTTGCAGCTCTACCTATTAAAATATAAAGTTTCACATATACAACGGACACTTTCCCATTTGCTTTAGCGCTTATTTATTTGCAATTTACAACACGCAATTCCAAATGTCTTTTTATCATTGACAACGAACCATTATCCTTTCCAAATTTTGCCTTGGCAGTTTTAAATTTCTAATTTCGTTTGCAATTAGCAAATATGATTTTGAAATGACGTTTTCGTATTTTTGTTTGACCGTTTCTCTTTTGCAACTTTAAATGATGTCGTTACAAATATTTTTCGGAACCATTTTTGGACTAGTTTAAAACCAAAATAGTAGCTCTTAAATACTTAAAAATACTTAAAATGTTTTAAGAAAAGTTAAATTAATATCATTTTAATTTAACTGACCTCACCACATCTTAGCATAATGAAACAAATATTTGTTTTCCGAAAGTCCCAAAATCTCAAAGAGGTCTTGACAACTTCAAACAAAAGTTAATGAAAAAAACCTATGAATCGGCATAATTAAATAAGAGTAATATCTAATTTTTTAATCGCCTACACAAAACTTGCATACCTGCAACCTCTCTCTATAGAGTCCTCGACAAAAATGTGGCACCCTATATATGGATGATTTACAAAAATATAATTGAATTCAATTGAATTGAATTTTTTTAAAATAAAAATGCAAAAAAATCTCCTACAGTACTACTTTAAAAATCATATAAGATTAAAAAAAACTTTACAAACTTTAATTACACAAAAATTTAGTATATAAAGTGCAAGTTTCAAGTCACAAAAAATTTTCGTTAATTTTTAGCGTTTCGGGCGATAAATATTTATAAATCTCGCATACGGTTAGAAAGCATTGTATGGTGTTTTTGTAATTTTTCTATGTACTCTCAATTAAGAATAAAAAATATGAAAATATGTTATACAATATATGGCATGGGTGTGCCGTTCCATACAAACTTATTCATTGCAACAAAGCAAAAGTTGATTTTTTTATACATATCATAAGAAAAGAACGAAAACTTAATGTAATATGCCGCATATGTTGCAATTGCATATCACCAACAATAAATTCTAACACATATAAAACCACATATGTGTGGTATCTACGTACATATGTATGTGTGTATGTAAAAATAGCATAAAACAATCTGTTGCTCCTTTATCTACACCTCTATAGCCGTCTACAGATCAGTTAAACTCGTGCTAAGGGTGACAAAGCCAAAAGGGGTTGTTGGATGCACATACAGTGTTGTGCATATCAAAAGCAACAGCACTCAAAATAACATAGCTTGCTTCTTTATTTTTAAGAATTTTCAATTAAAATGCAGTCCATTGTCTACCATAAACAATAAATATCAAAGTTTTAAACTTTGTATAATACTAAAAATAAGTTGAACAAATTTGTAAACAGATTTTCAACTTTTTTCTTAGAAGTGTTAAAATATTTTTGAGTCTACAATTTTATAGCCCATTAAGTTTTCGTCCAACAATGTGAAAGCTTCAAGTACATAGGCGTTAGCGTTGATTTATTCGAATTTTTTTCGTCAAGGGTGTGACAACTTGCTTCCATATAAAAATAAATGTTGCGTTCTCGTTATATGGAAGAAAGTCGCAACATCCTTGACGAAAAAAATTCTAATAAATCAACTGTAGTATCTAGCTACTTGAAACTTTCATATTGTTAGACTAAAATTTAATGAACTATAAAACTGTATAATCACAAAAATTCTAACACTTCTGAGAAAAAAGTTGCAAATCTATATACAAATTTTTGACGATTTTTTTTAGTTTTCTACAAAACTTTAGTTTTTATGATTTATGTTGGACAATGGACTGCATTTTAATTGAAAATTCATAAAAATATATAAATAAAATACGTGGTAAGCTATGTATGACATATTGAGTGCTGTTGCTTTTGATATGGCCAACACTGTACATACATATGTACATACATACATACATTAGAACATGTGACAACGCCGAACATTAGGAGTGGGAAACTATAAGGGCATATCAGCGTAAAATATGATATCTTTTTGAAAAATAATGAGATCGTTTTGATTTTCTTAATATTGTTACGGCTGAAACGGGACACTAAGGACGTTGCAATGACTTGGCAGCATCATGCGCTTCACATCCCTTCTGACTTAGCAAAAGTCAGCTATCGAACGACGACGGTAAAGTATTGTAAGCGCACGACAAATGTGCGAACGATGAATGTTGGCAAAGAGAAAATGGTAATTTGATATTATTGAACTAACAGTCAAGCGCCATACACGCGCAGACAGAAAACGCACGCACACATACACGCACGTACCCGTTCTCACATTCGTTGACACTGGCACTTTGTCGACTCGGCATGCCAAGAAATGGCGGCTGGATATATGTATGTATGTATGTATTTACCATGAGTACGTTCATATACATTTATTGTGACAAAGGTGTGGAACAAATTTGCTTTGGCTGCCACCGCAAATAGACAACACAAACAACAACAATGAGAACAATGATTGTCACGGCAGACAACAAAACTTGGCTTCTGCTGAAGAAGAAGTTTTTTCCTGCTTCGTGCAAGCAACAGAAAAACGTAAAGGAAAAACGATGACTTTACGATTATGCGGCGTGTTGTTTTACATTTTTGCCATTTAGAGAATTTTAACATAATGAAATGTCAAACATGGTTGTAAAATGTCCTTGGGGATTCGTAATTGCTGCATGTAACGCTTATGATGGTGATGGCTCAGCGTGCGCTAGTATTGGTGAGTGCCTTTGGTTATGTGGGTGTCAATTGCAGTAGTGGTCCTTAAGCGACAGGCGGGTGCAGTAAGTGTGACCGTTAAAATGGAATGACGAGTGTGTTGCAAGGCCTCATAAAGTATCCGAATTCATGAGCCATTCAATTCATTACCGTCGAAAAAAAAGGTAATATTCAGTCGTACTTCAACTACATATATTGTCCCAATAAGCACATGAGTTTGTATAACATCCCTGTCGGAAATCAAAGTACCTTAAAAGCAATTTAAAAAGTATTTTTTTACCCAACTACAAGTGATTTAAATTCTTCCTATTTTCTTGTCAACAACTAGATTTATTAATAAAACGATGTCCTAGGAGCAAGTCAGTTATCCGACTGTGTATTTGATTTCAACCACTTTCACTACAACTTTTTTTAAATATTTTTAAATGCGCAGTTAAATATGTAAATGAAGAACTAAAGATGCACACTTTGCATTTATTTTAAAGCATTTGATTTCCAACTAATTTCAATTTGATTATATTTTCAGACTGTATGCTTTTTTCCAACCGGGTTATGTTTGTATATGGAACGGCTAGAGTACTTGAAGGTAAAACACAATGTAACCAGCTACGTTAAATATTTATTATTTTATTTAATAAAAGAAACTATCACAAATTATAATATTCGATTAACTAAGTTTATAGTGATTCAAACACGGCGCGTGTTACTCGGTGAGCTGCTGATACCAAAGAAGGCAGAACCTTAGTAGAATAGAAAAATATGAAAGAGATTGCCCTAACGAGATATTGGTATTAAGTAACAGAAAAGTAAATGTCAAAATATGAGAATTAGAAATATTTTACAATATGTTGTGGATGTACTACATAAGCGCTTAACACTTGAAATATGGGCCGTGTTCATTTTACCAGTTTAATATTCGACTATAAATATTTCTTGTACTATTTATTTTTCTGGATTCGCATTACGTAATACACATTCATATGTAATATACATATATAACAACAAATTTTAGCTAAAACCATTATTTTTTTTATTAAATCAACAATACTCGCATGATTATGATTGAAATAAATAAACACTTTTATCGTTTTACGTGGAAAAATATAGGAACGGTTACGATTTTAATAAAACTGTACGATTATAATATTTAATTAAATGCTTAACCCAAATATGCTGTCAAATTCCTAAACCTTTCGAATGAAACTTGCTACTTTTTAAGGATTATTCACTTCGTGTGATATATTACATTTCAACTATTTCAATTGGCACCCATAAAATCAACTATTTTAATACTTTACATTCTAACAAAATATTTTCCAAATAAAATCTTTTATAAACTGACCTCGAGCTCAATAAAATTGTAAATTATTAAAAATAATTCCTACATAATGAAATTGTTCATATGGAAATGGAGTAGTGTGGGGGTCATTCTTTACGTGTTCAGATCCAAAAAAAATAATGATAATCTATATATTGTATATATATAACTGCACCAAATCGTTCTATGCATGATATTTTTGAGCTTAAGTTGCAACGTGAATTGCGATATGATTGCGACGAATTGAGTGTATATGTTGTGGAAAACCTTCCAAAATTACATAAATGCTGAACAAAAGGTGGAATATGACACAATCATTCAAAGCTGTCAATAGTGGAACTGGTGGCTTTTTTTTCTGGACGCACCTGGTGGCACTGGAAAAACTTTTTTGATTTCTTTGATTTTGGCAACGTTACGTTCCTCAAATAAAGTCACATTAGCATTTTCATCGTTTGGCATAGCGGCTACTTTATAGGATGTCGGCCGAACAGCACATTCTGCGCTCATTTGCCGTTGAATATTCAAGTTATTAAAACACCAACTTGCAATATTTCCAAAACACCAGGAACGGCAAAACTATTGAAACGTTGTGACACCATTATTTGGGATGAATGTACCATGGCACATAAAAAATCAATAGAAGCTTTGGACTGAACTATGAGAGATATTCGAGATAAACCTAATTTAGTTGAAATTGACCACTAATGTTCGTGTACAATTGCAAAATAATTCATCTGCAGCTGTGTTTACTGAGCAATTGTTGAAAATCGGAAATGATACAATGCCACATGATGAATCTGGTTTGATCACTTTGCCACCTGATTTTTATCACTTCACACAGTCAAAAGATGAATTGATTGAAAATGTTTTTCCGAATATTGAGGAAATTTATAAAAGTCATGCTTGGTTGAGCGAGCGAGCAATTTTAGCACCGAAAAACAAGGATGTCGATGATTTAAATTTTCCGATTCAATCAAAAATTCCAGGCGATTTGGTGTCGTATAAATCAGATGTTACGGCAACCAACGAAGATGAAGTAGTGAATTACCCTACAGAATTCTTGAACTCGTTGGATTTGCCTGGATTACCACCCCATAACCTTCGATTGAAAGATGGGTTCACAGCCATCATGCTTCGAAATATCAATCAGCCACGTTTGTGTAATGGTACGAGAGTTGCTGTTAAGTAGCTGATGGCAAATGTTATTGTGGCAACAATCTTGACTGGCAAATTTAAAAGCGAAGAAGTGTTGATTCCACGCATCCCAATGATACCTTCTGATTTGCCATTCGAATTCAAACGACTTCAATTCCCAATTAGTTTGGCCTTTGTTGTTACCCTCAATAAAGTTCAAGGTCAATCGTTAGAAGTTTGTTGTGTAAATTTGCAATATCCGGTGTTTTCACCCGGTCAATTGTATGTGGCATGTTCGCGTGTGGGTAAACTATCAGTTTTGTTCATCTGCAGCGATAATGTGGATGGAAAAACCAAAAATGTGGTGTACCAAAGACCGAAAATAATGAAGAAATTTAATTTTAATTATTAAATTCATTTTTTTTGGAAATGTAATTGCCTCAACAAAATTTTGTTCAAATTTCCAAACAGAATTAAAAAAAATATATTCTATTGCTTTTATACGTTGCAAAAAGTATTATTTCATTTCTGAATGTTTATTTCATATTTTAGTAGATGCACTAGGAAGTGTTCAAGGGGTGCGCTAGTATTAATATAATATGGAAAGTTTCAACTGTGTCGCTTTTAACTGTATCGCTGTCAACTTTGTGCCCGTAAAAGACTGACAATTCCTTCGAAAATAGCATCTATGATTCGAAAAGGAGTTCGTCTTATAATGAATTCGATGATTAAACAAATGTATGAAATATATCTTCGTTAAATTCATGCCTGCTCAATTTTCGAATATTATGTTCGCTATACCATCTTCTCGGCCTTTTCGTCTTCTTTAGAATAATATCCTACTGTCGAATATAGCGCTTCAATTAAAACAGCTCCATGAGGAAAGGGAGGCTGGAGTCATGAGAAATTCTTTGTACAATTTTACATAATTTTCAGCTGCCCCTTCTGTATACCTCCAAAATGCATCAAGTTTGATTTTATAACAATTCTTTAAAGCGTGCTACTCGTATATTGTGAAAGACTCTTAATTAAAGTTACCGGTTATCGCAGCTGATAGTGCTAGACTAAGAAGGTGCGAGCAGTGTCATTCTCATATTTGTGGCTCCAGATGGTTGGTCAACAATATACAGTGTCATGTGTTTTTAAAATAAAACTTAATTATTTGTTTCTTCCTTGCACTGCATTTGTAACTTACTCTCCTTTAACACAACCACTTCCTATTACTGATTTGTATGAAATGTGAAGGCAGCAATCGAAGATTCTTATTCACATACATACATACACACATATGTGATGAACGTATTTAATCCAACTTCATTGCTATAGAATTTGTACTTACATTTGCTTATCCTTACAAGTTGTTCTTCTTGGACTTTATCACGAGTCAAATATCACATCTTTGAAATGTGGTTGCAAGCTTTTTTCAACTTCAAATTATAACTTTGTTGTTGCTAAAACAAGTATTTATAAAAGTAGTTGGGTCTATTGATACATATACGTCTTTGCAGGCAGGTCAATTTTCCAGTCTCTCTACTATTAAACACGCATGCCGCCGAAGAGATACACAGACGAGCGTAAAGCGTACACATTTCCTTTTAGAAAAGTAATAATATGCCTCGATTCAGCCAAGTGGAAACATATGCTTGTTATTGCTTAAATGCAAATTTTTATTACTTTATGTGAGCACATTCGATACTCCGGAACTAAATTTGCGTCTATATGAAGACGCTTTCATTTTTATTTTTTTTTTGTCTTTATGCAGCATAAAAATGAATCGGCCACAACTAGAATTCAAACTGTTATATACATAGTTAGGTGCACATGTCGTATACTAACTACAAAAGAGACACTACTCAAAAAATTTCACTCTTTTTGGAGAGCATGCAAAATTAACGCAAATAACATAAAAACAAACAAAGTTGTAGTTTTGTAAAATAAAACACGTGTCGGCTTCAATTTATGTTGTGCTAGTATATACATAATTATTTTAATGGAAGAAAAATGTATATTAAAAATTTTAAGTTGTGTTTTTTTTGCATTTAGTAAGCCTTAAGTCAGTATTTTTCCAAGTATTCGAAAGAAATAGACATACGGTGCGGCCAATGACTAACTTAAAAAAAAAACCTCACATTTCAAGAGACAAGTGGTCAATACAAATAAAGGCCTGAGGGTGTCCTAATTGAAAAATGTGCGATAAAGTACTCGTATTGCATTGAAGTTATGGCTAGGCTATTTACTTTATGTTTTTTTTTATTAAAAATACAAATTATTTCACTTTTCAGGAAAAGAAGGGCGAACTATTATGGAGTCTATAAACTAAATGTCAGTCGTGAAAAGGCATCCTTCAAATTATCTAAAAGCTTTGAAATATTTACTTATAATAATAATAATTTTGGCGCTTACACTATATAGCTCAGTGTTTGGCCGAGCTTCTCCTACTATTTGTGGTGTGCGTCTTTATATTATACCACAAATGGAGGTGCCGACTCCGAACGGCAGATGTATTTAATGAGAAGCTTTTTCATGGCAGAAATGCCCTCGGAGGTTTGCCATTGCCTGCCTAGGGGTGATCGCTATTAGAAAAAACTTTTTCTATTATTAAGATTTTACTTGCCCTGACTGAGATTCGAACCTCGAACTCACCGGCATATCAAGTTATAGCACGCACCGCTACCAACTCGACCACAGCGGTGCGTGCTGTGATAACTTGATACTTACATAAATGTTAATTAGTTAGGAAGTATGGAAACCTCTATTAACCCTTACAAGCCACATGTGAGTTCGCATAACGACCTCACTGGCAGAAAGTCACTAAAACTCAATAAAACTGATATATTACCACAGCGATGAGTTCCGAAAAAACCAAGAAATACACTCCTACAAAGAAAAGATTTGTCATAAAAAATCTGCAATTTTTTTTTTTACTTATATAAAACTTTTTTCTGATGTATATTTGGCTTTGTAACCCATTTATGTGATTGTAGTAGCGTTAAAATTAAGTTTGAGCTGCCTGCTAATATTGAATTAGTAAAATTGTCCTTAACAAAATTGGGAAAAAGTTTTATTAATGGAACTAAACTATTCCCTAACGAAGTTGGATTTAAAATGGTTACCGCTGTTAAAATGCTTTCTTTGAAATGCATTCTCTTTTTAATCGTCTAAATAGCGTCGTTTCGAAAATTATATATAAAATGTTTTCAAATATTGAGCGTGTAAACTCTAAGTATGAAGAAAGCAATATATTTTTGGTATATTTTCGTCGCTTAAATCGAAGTTCACCATATCACCATATCAAGAGAATGGCAATTAAAGTGAAGTGAAAAACTACGTTCGTAGTGAAAACGGCAAACTGGTATATATGTACGTACATATGTCTGAGCTCATTGATTACAGAACTATTTAATTTATTAAATTATAAATTAATTAAATTATAACTTTAGTCCATATTTCATTAGAAAATTAAATAAATAAAATTAGGGATTGAAATAAAACATTTTAAGAATAAAAGATCCAAAACTATTATTTGAGTCGCCCTGATATTTAATTACTTCTTGACCGTCTAAACGAACGCCACACAGGCAACCTGTTGGCAGAATAATAAAAATATCAGTCCATTTTTCTAACTAAAAGAAAAGTGTCGGTAATAGAAGAAAGCATAAGACTGCTATATATAATACTGGACGAAAGCATACTTACGAACTATCTTAAGTTCTATCTTTTTGTGGATATTATAAATATTTTTGTTTTTTTGAATTTTGCTGTAAATAATGTAAGCCTCACAGTGTGAGTATTTGTAGATGAATGTGCATACATCACTTATGTTTATCTAAGCTAAGTCAATATCGAAAAACGATTGCTAATCCTTAGACTCTTTTGTTTATAATAATAAACTAATAGTAAAATTTTGTGGAATATATGTAATTACATACTTGTAAAGCAATCCTACAAGCTACCAAATTGTATTTCTTCGGCGAATTCTGCATTTTAATAAAAAAAAATTGTCAAATGAAATAGAAAAACCTTTTTTTGAAAACAAGATTGAATTTTTATAAAAGCAAATCCTTTAATTGTGTTGGTATCACGAAAACATTACTCACAATAAGTATAAAAAATAAATAAAAATTACACATATTTTTTAATTCAGCTTATTTTGTGAATTTTTTGCACACAAATCAAGTTTTGGCTGCTGTGGTCGAGTGGACAGTGGTGCGTGCTATAACACTGTGGAACAAATTCAGGTTAGCAAAAGTTAGGTCGATTCTGAGAGTAAGGGGTGATAATAGAGGCTAAATTAGAAGACCCGTATAGCGGCGTTTGTTTATGTTAGTTCGAATTTTTTTTTAATCGACCTTCGAACTTTGCAGTCAAATGCCGATTTTCGGCATATTGTTTATATGGTTTTTTGGAAATAATTCGTCGACTAATTGATATTTTTTCAATCTGTTAAAGCGCTTTGGGATTCACGATACGGAGAAGGTATTAAAGGAAGAAACCAGTACAAACAGCATAACTGGAATACTCGCATTGGACGGAAATGGCCTAAAGACAATAGGCTACACGAAAGTCTTGTTCCTGGAATGAAAATTTTGTTGCCGTGGCTTCACATTAAACTTGGCATTGCTAAAAGTTTTTTGAAATGTATCGCAAAAAGACCAGCAGTATTCAACCGCTTAAAAGACATTTTCCCAAGACTTAGTAACGCCAAAATTCAGGAAGGGGTTGTATATGGTCCCGACATACGGAAACTAATGAGTCGTAAAGATTTTGACCAAGTTCTGACAGACCGAGAATTAAATGCATGGCTCGCATTGAAAGCAGTCATCAAAGAACTTTTGGGTGAAGAACAACTATAGGCAATCTGTTGCAAACATGTTGGCAGCTTTCGATGAAATTGGGGTTAATATGTCGTACAAAATTCATCTCTTGCATCAGCATCTTGATCAACTCGCTCAACAGTTGCTAACTGAATATGATGAGCAAGGCGAACGTTATCACCAAACTGCGCTTCCATTTGAAATAAGGTATAGAGTGTGCATATTTTGAATTCCTAGATTTGTATAATATCTTTGTCAGAGTGCACAGTTTAAACATATTAACGATTGAAAACTATTTGCGTTTCAGGTACAGAGTAAAGAAATCTCCAGATGCAATACTCGCTGAAATTTGTTGGTGGTATAAAAACACCTTTGAAGAAGAGAAGGACGAGGACGAAGGGGAAGACAAAGATGAAATTCCAGAATATCTGTTATCGGCCTTTCTGATGATGATGACGATGACCAAGATATTAGAGAGCAGTGATGTTGATCCACAGCCGCCTGCTAAACGGCATTTGTTCCACAGTGTAATTCAATATGCAGCTGAGTTCATAGGTCCATTTGTGGTATAATATAAAGACGCTCACCACAAATGGTATTAGAAGCTCGGCCAAACACTGAGCTATATAAAGTAAGCGCCAAATTATTATATTATGATTATTATATAAAGTGCACAAAGTTGCAAGTAATTTTTTACAATACTAGCAAAATGTCTCATATTAAAAGGTTTACACAATTTTTTTTTAAAACTCTTTTCAAACGATAATTGAAGCCACGTGTTTAAAGTCGGTAAACATTATACAACATTTTCAAAACAAACTTAAAATTGTAGTCTAAATTTTTAATTTTTAATTGCAGCTTTTAAAAACAAAGTTTTATGTCATTTTGTACTAGAACAATATTGTAGTAAAAATCATAAATTTTTTGTCTGTTTAATAACTTTGAATTAAGATATTTAATTTAAATAAATTCTAATTTTGGAGCAGTTGAAATTTTTAGGAAAGTTTCGTTAAATTTTTATAATAGTTTAGCAATAGATATTAGAAACCGTTGAGTCATAGTTGCTTTTAATTTGAGCATCATCTTAAAGAAATAAATATAATATCGCAAAAATATTTACTCAACGCACAATTTCGTGGCTATAAATTTAAATGTGCTCGCATACGAATATATACGCACGAGTGTATTATTTAATAGTAAACCATGGAGCTCGATTTATAATTGGTCACTTATTGCCAATATTAATAGACACAATATCAACGCTAAACGCAAACCAGGAGCGACGTGGTTCGGGATAAGATTCTTTACAAACCAATGCGGAATGTTTCCTTAAAATTTAAAACAATAGATGTTGATATGTGACATATTTGTCTGTACTCATCCTCCACAAATATTTATGTACATCCTCATCATCGTACCAATCGAATTAAAGTCTTTCATTCCCATACGAAGACGTGACACTGAGTCAGTTGAAGCTGTCTGAATGGAATTTCAATTAGAATTCCTGAACGCATAGACAATGTGGAAAACACAATAAGTGTAATAAAATTATTTCCATTGTTTTTAACACATTCACTTTACTCACTTTACGCCACATGGCAACCCCCTTTTATTTGCCACATTTCGAAGTGCATATACATTCCTATGTATACTCTGTTCACAAATTATAGCACAACTACATATTGACAGATTTGGGCACTTTAATTTTCTACTGATTATTTAAATTTTTTCAGTTAAAATATCATTCATTCGCTTAGAAACTCATAAACATCTACTTTTTAAATTATTTGAAAAATGTACATTAATTGAATAAAATTCAAAATTTCGAACCTTTTAAAATATGTTTTTAAATTTTGTTTGAGTACGCAGTTTTGTGGCTCATTTAATTTCAGTATAAGGATGTGCAAAATTCAAGCGCCTGCCAATTTTTTTACTCCACATTCCGTTGGCCACCCAGGTCGCCTGACCTTACTGCACCTGACTTTTTCTTGTGGGGTTATTGCAAACAGGAAGTCTACAAAGCAAAACCAACAAATTTGAATGAACTAAGGCAATCCATTCGAGAACAATTGCGGCTATTCCTGTCTCAACTCTCCAAGCAGTAATGAACAACTTTTTGGTAAGATGCCGCACATGCATCAACGAGCAGGGGGGGCATTTAAATTCCATTATTTTTAAAACTAATTAAGCTATATTTAATAAAATTGAATGAGCTTTAACATGAATAAAAGAAAAATGAATTCCATACACTGAAAAAAAAATTATTTGAGTTTCTTAATGTAGCAAAATTCATCAGCCACCCTATAGATGATACTTTGCGAAGAAATATGTAAATTACTTAGTTAAAAAAATATGTCACAAAATCCGGAAAAAATGAAAAAGCAGCTTTCCCAAAAGCTGGAGTGTAATTTGGTATATATATGTAGCCTAATGTGGTATACTGGTATACTATACCCAATGTGAAGACTATTAAATATTTTTGTAAAAAATTTTATTTCGAATATATATTAAAGAACACATTTCATATACATAGATATTTAAATTTTCTTTAAGAAAATAATTCAATCATTAATTATGAGAACAAAACGTAAAAGGCCTTCTTGGCTGCAGAGATCGAAAAACGTCTATTAATTATCAAAATCGATAAATCATAGCTTAATCGTTCATCATTTTTTATGAGTCTTTTGGAAATTCCGGCGATGAGCGCGAGCAAACTATACAAATGTACAACAAAAAATAGTAAATATAATAATATCTATGTATATTGTATAAAGTTAGTATGAGTATGTAGTGTATGTATATTTTTGCGTGCATGCTCAAGAGTGTGTTTCGGCTGCTGCGGTTTCGCAATTAATACTTTTACGAAAACATCGTTAGACTAATGTGATTGTCTGCAGACTTTCAATGTTCGGTTGCCGTCAACACATTATGCCGCAGCGCCAACGAAAGTGTGTCGGCGTTAAATAAATGTGGGCAATTTTCAATTTCATTAACACTTTTTAGCCTTCGCACACAATTTCCTTATTAAGAATCCTGGACTTATATTTGAGTAGAGTGGGTAAGGAGAAGTTGAAGATGGAAAATAACTTTAGTGGTTGAAGGAACTTTCACCTGTGTGTTGTGGTAGCGAACCTAAGCGCTGAGTGAACTGTGACGCAGGCATTTAAATCCTTTTGCGTGGTTTCTTCTATAACTTTGGCAATTAAACTTGGGTTGAAAGAAAATAAGCAACATTTGATTGCGATGTACACAAGCTTAAACAGGCTATTCTTGCGATTTTTTTAGCTCAAATTCAAAAGAATCATGTTTTCTTTTGCATGTGAGCAAAAAGAATATTTTCTTATAATCACAAGCCACGTTCTGATCAGAAAGCTACTGTTGAAAGAATATTTCAATTGCCTTCTTTTAATGGAGATGCTCTATTGCAAACATATGAGAAGATAGAGAAAGTTCATGGTTCTCTAATTTCGTAGCTATTATTTTGTGTAGGCATTCTAGCATTCTTGGATGTTTCGATTTTGTCAACGTAGACCACATCGTGCCTAGATTGGTTGCGAGGGCATTTTTATTCATTTATGCACAGTAGAGGACCTGTGAACATCTGCATGGCTGGATCAATATTTGGCAATAAGGTCAATGGAAAGGGTTTGAGTCGAGAACTCCCCGACTAATACTAATTTGGCGATTACACTTTATAGTTCAGTGTTTGGCCGAGCTTCTCCTACCATTTGTTGTGTGTTACTTTTATATTGAACCACAAATGGAAGGACCTTTAGGTTTGTGCCGACTCCGAACGACAGATGTGTTTTATGTGAAGCAGAAATATCCTCGGAGTTTAGCCATTGCTTGCCGAGGGGTGACCGCTATCAGACACGATTTTTTTCTATGATTTAGATTTTAGCTGTCCTGGCCGAGAATCGAACCTGGAAATCAGCTTCATATCGAGTTATAACACGCACGCTACCCACTCGACCTTCGCCACAGCGGCCATCTTATAATTAGACTGCAGTCATTGCTAGGCGATTGAATATTCAATTCAGGTTGGTCAGCAAGGGAAGTTAATATCTAGGCTAATAACCAAGCGGCAAACCCAGTATTGCTTTGCAAAATAAATAATTATCTCGGTTGAGAGTTTGATGGGATTAAACCCCACGGAGTGAAACCTTACATCGCACTATAATGCTGCTAATCTATAAATTTTGAAATAAAAAAACAAATAGCAGCAGCTAAATAAATATGCTTAATTTAGTAAATTTGTTTAGGTACAAAAGCCTTATGTATAATTTAAATTTAAGTTTTTACAAGCCAAAAGAAAATATGCCGAACATTTTGTTTTTGCTCTGCTACTGCTATCTGTTCAATGCGGTATAAAATCTTCTTGTGCCGCGCACCTTCAGCAGCCCAAATAGAACTTCCCTAAATGTTTTTCCTTTGACACTCATCTTAATTTTTGAATAATTTATAAAATAAATTGAAAATATAAGCTGTAAAGAAAATCGTTGACATCCGCATTGCAATATTTGTTTCAATTTATTAATTTATCTTAATTTGCAATTATTTATTAATAAATAAAATAAGTTAATTGGAATCAAATTCCTAACGGCCTCTTTAATTTCTAAACTGTGATGTATGGAAAGATCTATTTCCGATATTCAAAGATCTACTCCACGAAACTCAAAAATTATTCCAGTAATCGGAGAAATACGTGCTCCACTCTAACTGAACAAAACTGCCAAAAGAGTATGTTTACGTGCAGCACCCACTGTTAAACGCCCCTCATTCAGCTGTCAACAAATTTTCGTCAAAAACAAAAAAGAAATACTTGCAAATTTAAATGTTTAAATATTCGAAACATGCAAGAAATTTCTGAAAGCTCGTACATCTTGCTTTGTTTCATTGCAGCTGCATATCCCACAAAACTAACAACACAAAGCAGAGAAAGTAGACGAAAATTCGAGTTATGTTAATATGATGTAGCACAAGGGGCTGCAGTGGCGTTGCAAAAAAGCAACTTGTAATGTGATATAACACAAAGAGCTGGTATTTGTCAGCAACCTAATCATTCCATTCGCTCCCAATATGAGGTCGCGTTTTCTTAGTCGACATGTGCACAGATACACAAACATGCGAGTATGTAAAGGGGAACATAGAGGGGCAACCGCAATAAGATTTAACATATTTAAAGAGAGGCGATAAGCATTCCTTTTTGACATTTTTTAAAAACCAAAGTGCTAGAATTTCTGTATTTAGCAGAGGGAATACTAGAATTATAAATCGGCAAACTACAAAGAATATTCTTATATATTCAACAAAAACTATAACTAAATTTTATTTGTGAAAAGTTTGAAGTAAAACTTAAAATTATGCCGATATCTTCGGAGTATTAACTTATATTTGAAATTTCCATAGTAGCTTATTCGTTTACTTCAACGCTATCCAGTAGATGCCAAATGTAACGGAGAGTGCAGCAACACTTTTTGTGAATCCGCGTACATATACACAGATAGTGAATATGTAGGTGCGCTGTATGGAGTGTATGAGTAAAGTTACTATTTTGCTGGGCGTATGAGCAACATTCAATACCACAGTATGACAAATCAATTTGGGAAAATATTAAAATTGTACAACTACATACATACATATCTATATAAACACTCAATTATTATTTTTTGCGACTTTTTAGAATAACACAAACAAGATGCGAATTTTTTACACTACTTGAAAAGAGAAGGGGATTACCAATTCGTCTGAATGTATATTTTCTTCTCTTGTTTATGAGTGGTTCCTGCTAAATTTTGGCAACAGGAACCAATTTCGGTAATTCTAGTATACTAGCAATTTTAGCAACAATGGTAAATTTAAATAGGTTTTTATGTAAAAATATTGCTATTTATGTGTAATTTTTGTCATAATTTTGATAAAACGACCAAAAAAAAATTCACTTTATTTATCGAACGCACTTTTGTTTTCTGTTTGCGAATGGTTTCTTCCCGTCAAAAGTTATTTGCTGTTGTAAATTTAAACTCGACCAGGAATTAACGACCTAAAAATTTTTCACAATGCTGCAATTGCCAGTCGATCGTCTATTCTTTGAGCAAAATCAATAAAATTTCATAGCTACGCTGAAGCTGTAGACCACGATTTCGTGAAGGATTTTAATGTTGGGTAGCTGTATGTAGATATATAGATACTGAGATATATCCAAAGTTGTAAATTTGCGACTTTCTTAAGTTTCTTTAGAGATTTGAAGAAAAGTTATAAGGGTTTTTTGATCTGAAATATTTATGGGGTACTAAATCTTTATCGCTGTCGCCGGATGATCAGTTAGAATATTTCAGTTCTGCAAATTTCAAAGGTTTGAAAGCATTAATAACAATGAACTATCAAAGTTCGATATGTAACTTCAAGATACATGGAAAGCTCGTTGTAAGATATTACTAATACCATTTCTGCTTTATCCGCTTCGAACTACTCGTAGATTGTTTTACAGTTAACTTGACCAATACATCTCTCCTGTCATTGTCGTCAATGCCTCCTTTATCGATGGCTTGTTTCCTACTTCATTTTCTTTTAAATGGGAGACGCAGTTTGAGGTTCTGTTGAAAACCGCGAAGAAAGTAGTCTATTGCATTTTTAAATTATACAGATTTGCTATTATCTATCGAAAAGCTTTACGCTCCACAGTTCTGATCTTATGAGTTTTGCTGCAGACTCAGGCTTAGTTTGGCACATGCAGCCCTTTGTTAACTATTGTAAATTATTTATGAAATTAATTATTTTAAAGGTACGTATTTAAAAAAAAACTAGTCCATGTTAATTCCATGTACAGTATTCCTATGAAAAAATATAAAACTCTTTGCATTTATCTAAGACACAGTTAGTTTTTTTTTTAAAGCCTTAAATAAAAATATAATACAAAATCAGGGTGTACAATTTGTCATCACTACGAAATTTACAGTGTTTAATTTTTTCTTAATACTTTTTCCACAAAAATAGCCTTTAACTCAAAAATTTAAACATTTTCATAGTTTTCAGATCAATAAAACCGCAGTCAATAAACTTTTACCAGCTCTTAATATTTAGCTATTGAAAAAAAAATGCGTTCGCTCAAAATTGTAGGCTTCGGACCTTGAAGTGGATTGAAATGTATAAAATCATATTACCATACAATTACTAAAAATGTTATTTCATAAGCATTCGAAAATAGTATATCTAAAGCGGTTCCAAAACAAAAAACTGTTATTTCACTAGTCAGATGTTTGACTTTTTGATTGAATTTAATTACTAATAATTACAATATATTCTAAAAAGAATATTTTAGCCTACATTTCATCACTTTCTCAAAACACTAATTCCAACCAAATTGCATATTTTATCAAGTAATCATTCAAAGTGGTATTTATATTTCCTCTTCGATTTACAAAATGTTGAATGTGTGGAATTATTCTGTTTTGTAACATGCGTGTGTACTAATGAAAAATACCTAAAATTTGATCAATTTAGTTAGCTGCGTAAAATTAAAACATTTCCAATGCCAGTTAACTTCACCCATCCAATATATGTATGTAATATAATCATTATATATCCGCGAAATGCAGACACATAACATATATGTATGTATGTACATAAACATATAAAGTAACATACATATATTGCTACACTTGAATGCTTCATTTAGCAAAGTCGCTTAAGCAACTTTACCAATTTACAACAATTTCATTGCATAATAAGCAATTGCCGCCGTAACCTTCAAGGCACTGGGTGCAGCCGCAGGAGAAATGCCGTCACCGTCGTCTATCCATCAACATACGAGTACATGAGCATCGACAACCAACAACAGACAACAGACAACAGACAATCGGCAATCGACGGTAATGAAAATTTTCCTTTACAACTGCAACAGCCGCACTGCAATTGCTTCTTGAAATCGGCAAGAAATAACGCATCGAATAACTTTGAAGTTTGATGCATAAAATTCCATAGGCATACACATAAAATTGTTAGCGAACAACGCGACTCGTACGAATGTGTGCAAAAGTAATAAAAACAAATGCGCGAATGCTCTCCTCTTTGCAAATGCACCGCTCAGCCTTTTACTTACTTTACGAACTTTCGCAATTTTCATCTGCATCTATATGTAAATATAAATGTATGCATGTACGAATATTAGGTCGCCATTCTCTCCTCATCATGACCGAACGCACAAGCACACGCGAACTATAATATGAATGCGAATGAATTTGGCCGAATTCCCCAAAGCAAGCAAGCATTCGAAAGAGTTAGTACACCATTAAGCAGAGCGCATTGCTCTCAGCGAAGGTTCTCTGGTAATAATTGAAACATTTATTTTGTATGATGAATTGTGGGCAGAGAGTGCAAATTATGGCAATAACTGGCGAAACGCTTTGCTATATTTATGGTAAGAAAATAAATGTATTGGCTATATTGAAATGCAGCTAACATGAGTACAACACAGCTCTAGATGTAAGCGCTGTAAAAAAAAAAATGCCTGTACTCCATCACTGATTCCGAGTATGACGTCTGTTCTTTTGAATTGCTTCTTGTTTGTGAATAACTCGGGTTTTTGTATAATTTTGTAATACAAAAGCTTGGGCTCACCGAAGGATAAAAAATTAAAAAATTTTCTTTTGTTGAGTTAAACTTCTAATTAACAAAATCTTAATCCACTAATTTTCATAATGTCGAAAAGAAGTTAAAGTACCTATCAAAATCTAAATAAAGTGCTTTTTAACCAGCCAACAGATAAGATTAGATAAGTTAACTCGTAAACAGTATTTAAGGTATTCAGCAATCAATTTGCCTTTCGAATTTATTTTAAATATAAAGAACAAAACAAAGTCCTAAGTGTCAAAAGTCGACTAAAACCTGAAAAAAATGTGTATTGCGCTGAGTTAATACATTTATACCGCCTGTATAAATGCATACCCAACTATTAAAAATTTATAACAAGCATACATTTATTTTAAAATCTTATATAAATTGACTTAGCAGATGACTAAGTAAATTGCGATAAATTTAAGCTTCAGTTTCATAAGAAAATAATGGAAATATATTAATATTTTTTAAGAACCTTAATTCTAAATTATAGATTTTTAAAAACGCACTTCTGCAAAATGTTTGCTTTGAGACTATTTTTGCACCGCTGTCCCATAGTGCGTCTTGATTATTTTGTCTGAAATTCAATGATTAAAATTTACTAATTAAAATATATTTGAAACTATAACAGCACCAACAACTTAAATACAATTTTTAAGCTTGGCACATCATTTATTGGAATTCAATAGCATTTTGATAAAAGTTTAGATTTTTCCATCAGAATTTTTATAAAAATTCGTAGTAAGCAGTTTTACGCTGCAGTTAATAAAATAAAAGCTTGAAGCGACTTAGTATTTGAGTACATAAAATAGTTATTACTAAGAAATTATTAAAGAAACAAAGAGGTTTTATTCATTAAAGTCTTTTGAAAAGAAGCAAAGTTTGTTAAGGAATTAGTACACTTTAGAATTATCAAAAAATTAAATTTTTTATTTGCAATTTTCAATTCCTTATAGCTTCAAATATAAGTTCCTAACATATTTTGTTAAAATTGAAATTTAAAATTGTCTACGAGTATGTACATATATCGGTCTTAAGCGCATGCGCTCTCTCGAGGTGCTCGCACCTGTCGGAGAGAAAGCGTAATCTGTAAACGCGTTTTGCTCAAAAAGACAACATGCGGACAGTTAATCTCCGATTTTTATAAATCTTGGTGCGTTTTATTTGTTATTATATTCTGTGTGAGAATTTACAAAAATTTGACCAAAAATTAAGAAAATAAATGTTTTTTAACCATGAAAAACAGAAGAAAAAAAGGCGATTTTTTCACAATTTTTTTCAAATTTCCGCCATTTTTTCATTGAGGAGTTTTATTTAGTAACGGTGGCGAATTGTGACGTGGGAAACCTCCCTTCTTCAAATGTCATTTGATTTTTTTTTTTTCAGAGAATCCAACCCTTAGAATAACTGTCCGCAATCGGAAAAACTTTTTTCGAGGACCCGACTTTGGCACCCTCTGTATATATTAATAATATTTTTGGCGCTTACAATATATAGCACAGTGTTTGGCCGAGCTTCTCCTACCGATTGTGGTGCGCGCCTTTATATTCTACCACAAATGGAGGGACCTACAGTTTTGTGCCGACTCCGAAAGGCAGATGTATGTATTTATGAGAAGCTTTTTCATGGCAGAAATACCCTCGAAGGCTTGCCATTGCCTGCCGAGGGGTGACCGCTATTAGAAAATACTTTTTCTATTATTAAGATTTTGATTGCCCTGACTGAGATTCGAATCTCGATTTCACCGGCATATCAAATTATAGCACGCACCGCTACCAACTCGACCACAGCGGCCACCCTCTGTAATATAACTGTAAATGTGTAAATGATAAAATAAAAATTTTTTTTGCACTCTCTAAAACTTGGGAGTTTTGATTTTTAAAAATTCAATACCATTTCTAAGAAAATTTGTTTTTTTGTCCCTGAGTCAATAAGTTTCTATTAACCTCCATAATGTGGGTAGCGCCGCGTGCTATAACTCGATATGATCTAAGTTTGGGTAGCGAACCTCAACCAGTGCAAGTAAAATCTAAATCGATGCGTAAAGTTGAGGTGTTATTTAATAATGTAACTCGCTACGTCTACGGGCTATCTAGATTTGAGCACATCTCGCCGTGGAAAAGAAGTCTTCTGGGATGCGAAATATCGGCATATTTAAAAGCCCGTAAGTGCATATTTTTATATAGGATTATTACCCAAAAATCTCCTAACTACCTGTATGAAAAGCTATTATTTACTAAGTCAGTTCGAGTAACAGATCTTATAGTCCCTTACTTTAGCACTTTAGTATCGGCGAGACTGTTTTTTATCAGCGCTATCCGTTTTTGGAACTCTATTCCTGCTAATGTAAGAAACAAACTAAGCAAGAGCAACTTAAAGAAATACATCTTTAATTATTTTAGTGACCTACAATAGGACAGACTGACCATCTATCTATCTTTACTATTATTTGTTTCCATTCCCTATGTAATTATTTTTTGATTATTTCTGTAGTTACTAGTTCAATTCGTTGAGTTTACTTAATGTTAATATTTAAGTGAAAATTCTATAATACTAAGTTCTAAAAATGTACAGGTTATTTTATCTTGTTGTACTATAAAAGATATTATTATCTTAGTGTACTAATGTTTTCCAATAATAAATGAATTGAATCGAAAATCAGAAAAGTGTTTTTCTAATAGCGGTCAGCCCTCTGTAGGCAATGGCAAATCTCCGAGGATTATTGCTGTTGAAAACGCCGAGATTCACTTCTATTCGTCGTATGTATATGAATAGTGATGTAACGCCGCGACGTTAGCTTCAACTTATCTTCTTTAATTTTATTTAAAGTTGTGACAAGGTAAATCTTTAATAAAGAAACACGTCTTTATACTGTTGATGCCGTTTTTCACAATGACTCTTTTATTGTCTCCTGCAATGGAGTTCTTCTTTCTCTTTTGTTCTTTTCTTACAAATTCCACTTAAGGTCTAAATACAGTGCTTAAAACTATTTTCATTACTTAAGGGCTAGACACATAACTTACGATATAATACAATATTGCTTAAGACTATTGCTACTGCAATCCTAACTGCCTTACACTGTCATGTAAAAGTTTATCATAAAATACATCTGCCGTTCGGAGTTAACATAAACCCTGCATTTGTGGTACAACATAAAAGACACACACGACAAATGGTAGGAGAAGCTCGGTGAAACACTAAGCTATATAGTGTAATCATCAAATTATTATTATTAATGTACATAAGTACATTTGAGCTTTAATAATAAATTATATGTAAAATCATATTAAAGCATTAAATGAGGAGCAATATTTTGAAATTTCACACTTTCAGCCAACGCGGCAACTCCCCTATAATTTCACACCAGAAAAGCCACTGCTTGGGGTCTAGAGTTAACAGCAAGCGCGGATATTTAAAGCTGCTTAGCTGAATTCCAGCGCGTTGAAGAAAGTAGATAATCAATTCGATTGGAACGCACTACTAAAGACATCTTGCTTTAATAGTGTATGGATTACTGATGACATTTTTTTCACGTATGTTTAGCATTTATGTTGTATATTTACAACATGTCTGTTGTTTATGTTCGAACTTTTTCCGCTCGTTACTAAGGTACATATGTAAATATGCACCAGCTGCAAAATGAATTAATTGTCACCTTTTGTTGTCGTTCTCTCCAACGCAACGCCCGATACAAAGCCACATACATACGCAAATGTTATTATTCACATATACATGCACATGTGTGTGTACTTACTCAGCAGACACTGACGCTTATCAGAGTTTTGCATAAGCGAGTTGCTCGGACAGCAAACGGATATGCGCCACAAAGCGTTTGAATATTTTAATGAATGATGGATTTGTGTGTATTTTTCTTGTCACACAACACTGCCGCTCACCCATCCACCCTTCACACAAACACACACACACACAAAAAAACACGCACACACATTTTTATCGCAAATTGATGTGTGAAATATCAACTGATAGCTTTTCATATGTGTATGAGTTTGTGCGCTTATAAATACTTTGCCGACAAATCGAAGCATCGCAGAATATAACAAAAGATGCAAAATAAAAATATATAAGTACTTACGTACATGCGTTTGTGTGTGTGTGTGTGCGTGGATTGGATGGAGTCGATGCATATGTATGTACATACATGGCAAATGAGGTTGAAACCTCACACCAACTGAATCATAAATCATCAACAACATTTATGACAACAAACAACGCTGACAATAGCACACACACACCCACATAACTCGAAGAATAAAAAAGAAAAACAAGACTGGCGAAAGAAAAACAGAAAGAATACATCACTTGGAAACTTATATGACACATTGTTGTTGGAGTCATATGATTGTGTGCGTGTCTAATTTCATGGACAAGATATTTATCCATATCTGTTGACAATTATGATGAGCAGAGAAAGAAAAGTTTAAATTTATTTGCATAATCAATCGAAAATTACTTAGCGGTTGTGACGAAGGCACAACTAGCAGTGTTTACAATATTGTAATATTAAATAAGACACTGGCAAGCGTTAAGAAAAGTACTCGTATATATCATATAACAGTGTTAGTAAATAATAATTAAAATTAATGTCACTCAATAATCGCAATCGACACATCAATCAATCAAAGTGAATTCTTTTATGTTTCTAAACAACTGCTACTGACAAATCTCTTGTTTAACGACGTATTAAAACGAAAAGAAAAAACAAAGAAATAAAATAATGCAATTACTGATTTGGCATTAATAAATGACGTCCTTTCTTGGTAGGATACTTTTATTAGAATAAATGCGTACATATGAGGCATTACATACTATTTCAATGAAAAACTGAGTTTTTGTTTTTTTCATTTTCATGTAAATTGGGTATGTTGTTTAAAAAATCATAACATATTACAGAACGGCCGGAAACTAAAAAAAAAAAAATTGTTCAAAAGTTATGCTCCACGTTTTGACTTTAAAAATGGTAGGTGTCTCGACGTAAGACATTGTTTATCACTTCATAGCTCGCAAAATATTAGTTCTATCAAAAAAAAAACTATTGAGTCCCTTTTTTTTTAATTATAATTTTGTATACCTTTGTTAATAAGAGAAAATCAATTTGCTGAAAAATCATGTCTGCACAATTTTAAAATTTACAAAAAAATTTATATGATAGAACGTATATCAAAGAATAAACTGACCAACATTTAAAGGGTGTCTCCTTATATGAACTGAGATATTAATTTTTTCGTGAAGCATTGTCTAATAAAATCAAGTGCTTCGCTAAGCACATGCGTTATGGGCTTTTTTTTTGACATGTTGTTTTTAAGAAGAAATAAAACGCATATAATTGAATGCTATGGCCAAGAATTTAGCTTTATTATAAAAAGAAGGGTTTGCCATTATGTTCTAAAAATGATTTTGGGTAAGTGATCGCCGCAGCTGGCTCCAATAGTTTCCAACCGAGAGGCCCAATTTTCGTCCACAGCAATTGGGGCCGTATGTCTGCAATAACGCGCCGAATATTCTCTTCGAAGGCGTCAATCATCTCGGGCATATCTGCGTAGACAAGCGACTTCACATAAACCCACAAAAGTAGTCCAGCGGTGTTAAATCGCACGCTCTTGGAGGCCACGCCACAGGTCAACGACGCGAGATAATGCGCTCACCAAAAGGTTCCTTCACTAAATTGATTGTTTCGTTGACTTTATGGCATGTAGCGCCGTCTTGTTGGAACCAAAAGTCGTCCACGCTTATGGCTTCATTTTTGAAGAAGTATAGACCAATGATTCCCTCTGCGCATAGAGCAAACCAAATGCGACAGTTTTGTTTATTTACATACCCATTCAACCAAAAGTAAGCTTCTTCGCTGAACAAAATTTTCTTGTGAAAATCGGGATTGGTGGCCATCTCGTTTGGGGCCCATTCAACGAACGTGCGACGCGCTTGATGGTCGTTCGGCTTTAATTCTTGCACGAGTTGGATTTTGTAATCCCGCAAAACAAGATTCTTCCAAAAATCTTCCATAAAGTTGATGGGCACAGCTCCAATTGTGCGGCATCTCGGAGGATGCGCATTATCCACTAGAGTAATTGCTCGAGTTACCGACTCTGCTGGGTGGTTATGTCGACCGATTATTGGACGATGCGTCGCTCGAACCTAAGCATTATTTTAGTAATAAATTTGCACGATTTACGAACGTTGTTGCGGAGTTATGAAATAGCAAACCGAACTAAGTATAAATCTAGTAACAGTTTAAAAAAAAACAAATTCCGAAAGGAGTACTGCCTTAATGAAAACCGCACGTCTAAAAAAAACACCATTTATTAAGCCATAAGTTGTAACAAGCAACGAACAAGCTTGCTCTGTTGCGAATTTGGAATTTTATTTTCTTTTAATTTAATTTAAAAAAAAATATTTCAATTAAAACACAGTTCAAGCCACAACCGAATCTATATAAATCCAATTATCAAACTTCATACAAAATTTGAAATAATTCAACCAACTTCTAATAAAATATAAATTTTTTTTAACAGTAGTTTTACACAATTTTCGAATATACAATTTTGTTGCAGACGCAAGTTTAGTATACCTTTGTACATTTACCGCTGTTTTTTGAGATTTTTATTATTGCATTTGCTTATATGTATGTGTGTATTAACCAAATTAATTTTTAAGTATATAAAAAAATTGAACACACTAAATAAAGGATTATTAAAAATTTTGTGTTAATATTCAAAAAAGCAGCTTGATTGCCAAAATGTGTCAAAATGCACAATATATTGGAAACAAACATATGTACATATGTAGTGGCAAAAATCGAATGCTTAATTATTGCTCTCGAACAGGATCTCACGAAAAGTACGAAATTTTATATTAAATTGTAATGGCAGCGTTCCCTCGGAGAAGAGTTCCAAATTAATAAAACAAAATACATTCAGAAATAAATAAAATCAGTTCTTAATCTACTCTCGACTTAAACGTCTTTTTAATACTGGCGAAAACGAGGAAAACATCTCTAAGCAGTGTTGAGTACAAATTATTTCTTAGTATTTGCTAAGAAGCGCTAAAAAATTATGCATATATTCAAATACAATTAATTTTAACTAAAATTTTGTGAGGTCAAAGTTCTTTTTTGAAAAAAAAAAATTTTTTTTCGTTCTTCTGTTAAATTTTGATAAACGGAGGAATCCATTGAAATCTTAGAACAAAATGTATAAATATACGAAATTATAACAATTTGCTGAATAGTGCCATTAATATTGGACACTTTTTTTAATGACACTCATCTGAAATTTATTCCATATAACGCATGCTCGAGATGTTTTTTATATGTACACAACTATGCAACACCACCAGTACACAAAATTGTGAAAGCAGCTCCAAAACTGAATACCCAAAACAGTGCTATAAACTAAAACAGAAATAAAGTTTTAAGGTTATTTTGCATACTTTTTTATGTTTTGTACAAAGGTAAAAAATTACTAGTGGACCTAGTCACCTTTTTCTTTTCTCGTCCTCCGTTGGGCATTTATGTAGACCTGAAATTTGCGAAAGATTTAAAATGATGATTACTGCACAAAAATTACCGACAGAAATATTTTAACAACCTCAAAGTCATCCAACCTGTTATGATTTTAACTTTGCTACACTTAAATTTTCCATGTCAATAAATTATATTCACAATCGCTTCGAAAAATAGCATCGAAAGTCTTTTCATCACTTTGTTCTTAGAAATGTTATAAAAGTATTTCATTTTCAAAAAAGGCATAAGGAGGTGCTACTAATTTTAATTTATTCTTCATCTATGCTGCATTTTATGCTTTAAAAATCTGCTGCGGATCACAGGTTTCAGCCGATTTACATATAAGTTTGCATAATAATTAAACCCAATCGTGATGTGAAAAGAACTCGTGCCAAATTGTTTGAAATTTTTTTCAAAAAGAGGAATCCTCGATGCATTACATGAATAAAGTTTAGTAGAGATAAAAACGATTAAACATATAGTGATAAATGTTTCACCGTTAATAATCGAGAAAGATTAATTGGAATACAAATCTAGCCGTAAGAAATTATTGGTAAACAACGAATGCAATTTTCATATGCAGCTTTTTGAAATAAATAGTCAATTGAAATTTATAGCTATCTCTAGAAAAAGTTTTGTGTTTGGAAAACTGATGGAGTATTTTAATTATAATTTAGAATAGCGCTGATATTTGCTGCGTATTTAAAAATAAATATAAAATCATATGCATACCTATATTCCAATTGAATAAACAGAGCTCGTCTCAGAGCTCATTTTCGGTGAAGTGCTCACGAATCAGTTCATGTGGAAAATTATATTTTCCATTGTACATATGAATATTATCTAGGTATATATCTACGTATATATATACTTGTAGATACATATGTTTGTACGTATATATATTCCGTAATATTGACAACCCGAAATGCCCTTATAGCCAAAGTGCCGATGTTACACTTCAATGATGCTGTCTGAAGTGCCAATGCGATGCGACAATTATGCGTTGCGTGTTTTTTTCGCCTTCTCTCTTTCAATCCATTAATTTGTACCGCGCCAAAACACTCAACGGCTAAGATGGCCGGTTGAGCTACTGGATATGTTGGTCAGAGATGAGAGCAGATTAAATGCAATGACAGCCGGAAGCAGACATGTTGCAGTCACGTTGTTGCATCACGAAATCGCTGCAATGTTGTTTGCCGCAATAGCGACTACAAGTATGCATTGCATTGGCGAGTTCGAATACTCTTAATTCGTTAATTCCATTGAAGTGGCAGTAATGCGTTGTACTGGTTGCGCCTTGGTCAATCCAAGCCATGCACTTTGTATGACTTATTGGTGTGCCGCACTCAACTTTGGACGCTCTTCAACATTTCATTTCGATGCATAACTCAATTCCGCAAAAGTCCTCTTGACTTTTATATAATTTTCACAATCGTTCAACTCTCGGACGGCTAATGAGATTTGCCGTATTTTATTTATTTTTCTTTTCATTTTTTTTTGCAAGCGCAAAGAAGTTACGTCATGCGTCAGTGGTAGATTTTATTTTAAATTAACTCAAATGTCAGAGCAATTACTTCAATCGTTGAGTGCATGCACACATACGCATGCGTGGCAACTCTTTGCCCACCAATGCAGCACATATGGGTCCTTAAAATTCGGTTATTTTATTACTAGGATGGACTGTGCGCGAGTTTACTATGAGTATTTAATAGAAAACGGCTATAAAGAAAAAATGTTATGCAACGTATAAAATATTAAATAATAAATGCGACGTATGATTGATTTGTATGTGTGTATAAATGAGAATTTAACAGTGATAACATACAGGATTGATTGTAACCATCATGAGAAAAATCAGAAAAAAAAATCTATCCCATGCAGTTTGAAAATTATGGGCATTTAAGAGAAACCTAGAAATTTGGTCAAACTGTAACCATTTTTCGGTTATTTTGGTTAATTTTTATTATTTTTGTTCATTTAAACTTTGGAACATTAACCCAAAATAACATTTCTAGAACCTAAGTCAAAAAAAATTACACAATTGCCCCAAGTTTTCTAGAATTAAGTCTATTTGTTAAACTATGAATTTAAAATTTTATAATTTGTCGACTTCGAAAGACTTCAGTTCAAATGTTTTTTATTCGCACAAGCTCTTAATTTTACGGCAAAATAATGAGAGAGATGGATAGTGGACATGTTTGCCATGAGCGAACGAGACAGATAGTGACGCTTTCCTTACAAGGAAGAAGTGGTGCAAGAGGTCGCAGATGACCTTAGTATTTCCGTTCGTGGAATTGAAGAAAGAACGGGAATACCCAAAAGCACAGAACATCGTATTTTACAAAGAGCCGAAATGCATCCGTTTCACGTACAACGAGTTCAAAGTCTTCTTCCTCGAGATAATCCTGAAAGGATTTCATCTTGTAGAACAATGCTACAGAGGCATAATTAAAATCCCCAATTCATCCAAATTTAATGCGAGAAGACAGATCCCAGTATCGTTTAAGAGTAAACCTGTGGACCGGAATTTTAAACGGCAAAATTATTGGGCCTTTAGACCTGCCTAAGAACTTGAATGGCACGAATTTTCTACATTTTTACGAGAAAATTTACCAACTTTGTTAGAGGACATACCACTAACAGATCGTCGCCACATTTGGTATCAATGCGTTGGGCCATTACGCCGTGCAAGTAAGAGATTTCCTTAACCAGAAATATCCGGGAAGGTGGATTGGACGTCCAGGCACTATCTCGTTCCCCAGATTTAAATCCTCTAAAGTTTTTTATTGGGGCGTTCTCAAAGAAAAAGTTTATTCAAAGGCTATTGAGAGCGTAGCCGAGCTGCGTGAACAAATTTCTCAAGTAGCTGAGGACATCAGCTCTCGAGGATATGACCGGCTAATAAGTAGATATTTTTTAAGAAGATGTAGGGCGTGTATTGAGGCTGATGGTAAACAATTTGAACATTTATTGTAATGAAAAATGTTATTCCCCTATCTGATTTTTATTCCAATAAACCTAAATTAAACTTGGTCAAGATTTTTATTATTTTATTAATTTTACTTACTTCTGTTGGCTTTGGTAAAAGTGGCGTCACTATCTGGCTCGCTCGCTCATGGCAAACATGTCCACTATCCATGTCTCTCATCATTTTGCCGTAATATTAAGAACCTACCAAGAGCTAGTGCGAATAAAGAACATTTGAACTGAGTAAAATGGGTTAGCAAAAATCGGGTTACTTGAGGTTTTTTTTTACTCGTTTTTCTTTAGTTTGAAACTAACAAGTGTTGTACCATTTTACAATCCTGATTAAATACGCAAACTTTTAATGGCACTTGCCAAGGCCCTTTAGTACATTTTTTTTAAAGGAGGGCCTTTCAAATTCGACCAATTATAAAAATTTTAAATTCATAGTTTAACAAATAGTCTTAATTCAAGAAAACTTTGGGCAATTGTGTAATTATTTTTGACTTAGGTTCTAGAAATGTTTTTGAGGGTTAAGGTTCCAAAGTTTAAATGAACAAAAAATTCTCTATGTGATTCTCTTCGGTTTTCGGACGAAGATACAGCCACTACAAATAATTCAAAGTGCATATCGAACAATTGCACCGTCTTTACTGGCTATTTTCTACTGGTTCCGAAGATTCCAAACAGGACATTTTTCTGTAGAGGACGCGTTCCGACAAGTTCGACCGGAATCTTCCACTGATGACTTTACTATGGCTCTGGTGAAGAAACTTGACAGCCTTTTTTTACTCGTTACATCATGACAACGAGCCAGCTCATACCGCTGAAATAACGACTAACTTTATTGTAATCTCTGGCATCGAAGAAATAACACCTTTTGCTTTCTGGTTAAATCCAAAAATAGGAGGGAAAGCTATTTAACAGCAACGCGGAGATAAGTGATGCGGTAATGCTGAACTTGGTAAAATTAAAAAGACAGATTTGAAAGAATGTTGTGAGAAGTAGATTTATAGGTTTAAGAATTGCATTTAAATGATTGGCGATTATGTCGAGATGATAAATAAAGACAAAGATTTATAATAAATTCGAAATGATTCTTTGTTTTTGTTTTCTGGTCATCTAAGCGAATTTTTTTTTTGGCTACTTCGTATATTATGGTCAATGAACAGATTCTATATAAGGGCAAAATTAATTAACGAAAATCAGAGGAAAAGGCACTAGAAATCTTAAAAAAAAAACGGAAACAATGACAACAATGGAAATTAAAGGAAAATGGACAAAACGGGGCATTTATTTTAGAATTTTCAATTTAGCAAGTAAATCGAAAAATATTAAAAATTTATTTGAGTCGAGTGTTAGGTCAATGATCTTACGCTTTATTATTGTTATACCATTAGGTTACATTTTGCAATTTTCTGAGGATTTTTTAGTTTGATTATCGCAAAAAAGGTCGTTAAATGCCAAATAATAAGCAACCATCAGCCCTTAATTTCTCTTAATCTTCGTTAGCTTAAAATTGTTTTTTTCAACAATAGTTAAGAAGAAAGTCATTGCACTTACATATGTTAACTACTTCTCAATCATATCCTTAATTTATTTCATTATTTAAAATATTAATGTTTAAAAAACTAAAATGAATTAATATAATTTTTGAATTGAGCTGTTTTTTTTTTTGCATAACAAATTTTGAAAAATTAAAATTAGGAAAAAAACAAAAAAAAGTATGTATTCTGAAAAAGGCAAACAAGGCGAAAAAGATGGGAATACTTGGAATAAGATAAATTAAAATCGCGGCGACTTTAAGTGAACTTACTCTACCTGCTGTTAGAAAAAAGGAACTTCCATAAAATCCCTTCTATAATGACAACGTCAAATTTATTTGCTCAGTTGTTGGATTATTAATCTATAACAGAAGCGGGTCCACTATCTCTTCAACGAACTCAACACTGTAATTCAATGAATTATTTTAAATCTAAAGGCTGGATACAGACAAAGGAACAAGCTTCCTGCAAATATTAACTAATTATATAATATGCTAGGCGGAGAAAAGACACGTATGACCAGTTCACATCTTGTCTTACTTCGACCGGGAGGGTACGAAATAATTTAGTGTAACATGATACTAATATCATTAGAGAAAAATTATTAGCTTTCACTCGCCAAAACTCAAACTTTGCAAAGTTTCCAGAGTAAATCAAGCAAATTAATATTCTACCTGCCGATGTGGGTTTTGGAGCCGTTAATAAAGAGTTTCAATAATTCCAGCTTTTTTTGAGATTTTTATTTTTAAAGTCGGCACCATGTTTAAATTGAGCTGAATGCACTTTGATTAAGCTCATGATACAAAAAAATTTGTAGAGATACGAGTTAATTAAAACTTTACTATCCAACCAGAGCTAGTCTTGATTTTAAGAGCCCATCGGTTCAATTTTTCGGAATACTTTCAGCAGAGCTTTCAGGATGTAGCGGAAATTTCCCTTGCGAGGACGCTCTTTCCACTTAGATGTTCGAAAATTTTACCTACACGAAAGCTTTAAGCCTTGGAAATCATCTTCGAATTTCAATGCAAGAAAAATGTTAACTTCAGTGGGAAATATATTTGGACAGTTAAGCAAGGAAGTGGACTGTTTTCTAGCATATTCAATTTTAGGCAAGGCACATCAAATAGGTAGACGCCACTAACTTTTATTTTAATTTTTTTTTTTTAACTTTTTTATTTTAATTTGAATTGTGAAATTTTGTATTTTGTTGTGATAAGAATGCTTTTAGTCAATATAAGTTAGTTGATAAAATATTTTTGAAACTATAGCTTTGAATTTAAAGACAAAATACGCAGAGCTAAAATCAATTTTTTTTTTATTTTTCCAATGCTCCTACCTATTAAATATGCCTGGATTTTAAGAAAATAAAAATCGCAAGCAAGTTAAAAAATTATTAAAACTTAAGAAATTTTTGATGGCAACTGAGGATTGCAGTTCTTTTAAATAAAATAAAATGAGCTACAAAACTTTATACTAAAAGAAAATTTTTTATGAAGGTATATCTATAAATTTTGTATTTAATTTAAAACTTGAGTTTATATGCATTGAAATTGACAGATTTCAGCAATTAAACATAAGAAAATTAAGTTATCAAAAGTCGGCAACATATCGGCTTGTTGTACTTTTTAAATACCCTGTATAAATTGGTTTAAATAGGCATCTACCAGAAAAAACGAAATTTTATTAAAGAGAAGACGATGAGTCTTTTTTAATTGCACGCAAAGGTAAGCACTTTGTATTAAATAATTCTTGAGAAAAGTTATTTAATATTTGCATTAGTTACTGAAAATTAATTGCTTTCAAAAAGCTAAACCACCCAGGAGTTTGATTTATATCCTTTACTAAACAATACCTTTGCTCTTGAAATGGATTGAATTGGATTTATGGTAGAGCGGAAACTCTGAGTTTCACAAGCACTCAAACAAATTTGCTCATTGTAATTGAAGACCGAAGAGGACGCTAGATTGATAAGAGAAGGGGAGAAAGGGCTGAAAAGTGGTGTAAATGATCCCTTGGCGCATTTATTACACTCTCTTATATAATCAAAATATACGCCCCATCTGTCTGGAGAACGCCGCGCAGCACCAGAACTTGTAAGTTTTTATTTCTTTACTCGCGGAAGAATTTCGCCTTTGTCTTGTTTAGAATTTTCAGAAACCAGTCGTGTTAGCCATTAACACCAGTGTGCTGCGGCACCTATTTATGTAAGTTTAAGCTTGCTTTTCTTTGACGATCTCTAAGGAGGTACGAACGGTTCGCTGTCACTGCAATTATTTATTTGGTTTTCGTGGCACCTTTCGCTAATTATTCAGTCTGAACTTTAAGTATTGCAAAGAGTTTCGATTGAAAAGCCGATTTCATCTTACCCAATGGAGCGAAGTTATTGAAGCTGTCCTTCAGATGCCAACCCACTCCATGCCAGGCACAAAGCTCCAGTGCGGATGAGTAAGCTTCACAAACTTTTAAGTCAAGCCATACAATTTACAGTATTTTTACGCACTTTACAGTGCAAATTAAAAATTTTATATTGAATTTGCAAATGGTTTGACAAAGGCTTCACCTCTGGCACCCAATTTAAATGGAAAGCAAATAACGTGCTCCTACTATTACTGCGTAAATGGAGGGCAAATTATAGACGCGGCCAAATGACTGTCGCTTTCAAAATAATTTTGCATGTAACAAAATCGAATTGAAAATAAATACTAGGAAATCGGTGTATTTTCGCATGAATTTCAATGTGAATAATTAATACGTAGTCTGCGTTCATTTGTCTTTGTTGCTGCAGCTATACTAGCAATGTTTTTTTTTACTTATTTCTGTCCGCTGTTGTTGGTACATTCACTACACTGACTATTCGCGAGTTTGATAAAAAAAAAAGTATTTGACACAGCAACCAACTGGCCAACTGGGGCGAGGCATAATTTATTTGCACAATAAACGCACTCGAACGGATGCAGTCAATTCAAAATGACAGCATCCTGTCGTCGTTATAGCAACAAGAGCGAATTAAATAAAACGCAATCATTTACAGCGGCAGTGACAAAGCGCGGTTCAAATAAAGAGCTGAAGGGTGCGATCAAATGCGGATGGCGGTCAAGCGATGATTGGAGGAAATTGATAAAATTAAAAATGGAAGTGCAAATTTATTTGGTGGCACAGTAGATCAAATAGGATTTAAAAATGTTGGGTCATCGGCAGAAAGCTGTTATTAAGCAACAATTGCTGGAATTTAACACAAAATATCGACAATTTAGTGCAAAAATAATGTTAGAAAAAAATATAATATAAGAGAAATATCCGAAAGCCAAAGAACATAACACGCGCACTGCAATTCAAAGGATATTTTTTACAACTTAGATATGTATGTAGGTACACATGTGATTGAAGTTTTTTTTTTTAATAACTTCAATATTAATTATACGCAGTTCGATTTATTGAACATAAACCATTCATACATATGTATTTAAATATGTACACACATATGTATGTATATCGTAGATGCGTCCACAAAAATAATTAACTGTTTTTCAGTTACTTTTTAGGAGCACAAACGAACTCTTTTTTCAGAATATTTCTGTTAAGCACGTTGTTAAGCACGATAATGCTAGCACAGTGTCGAGTATGCTGTATATACAAACATACATAATAGCATATAATAATATATTTATAGACAAATTCAGTTTGTAAACAAAAGCAAGTTTTTTTTAGCCAACGAGAAAGTGACTAAAGTTTAAACGAAATATTATCGAAAAATGATTTCCGTTAACAACCTCAATTGTTTGAAAATTTACACATAATTTAAACACATACCTATATAAATTTCAAAAATGTTGCCTCCAAAACTTCTCGACTACGCAGTTTTGTTAAGATTTCAATTTTTATATTAAACCAAGGCGAATTTAGTAAGGTGGCCTTAGTAAGCAGCTGATACATTTGTTTTTTCCATCGATGTCGTACAGCAAATGTTTAAATCATTTGTTTGTTAGTTGTTTTTGACATTCGCTGTACCGAAGGTAACAACAAAATACATGTACTTTTTTTAAGAAAGATTTTGTTCATGTATAAAATGCAATTAAATGCACCGTACTCTCAGCAAAACAAAAATTTGAATAAAGAGTGTGATATTTGTTTACATAAGGTTGACCCGAATCAAAATCGAAAAAAAATTTTATATATTAATATTTAATATTAAGAACCCCTCTAAAGTGCGGCAGCATTCAAATTTCGATTTTGTTTTTTCCCATACATTTTTGGACCATCCTTATGTACGAGGGTATGTTGTAAGTTCGCAGAATTAAAGAGTAGTTTCGAGTGAAAGTAATCACTACACCGTCCGACAAATTTGATCTTGTTTGCAACTATGAAAGTCAAACAGTTTCGAAATTTTATTATAGAAAAGGACAACTCTTCAAAACCCCTATGCCGAATTGATCAGTATAATATTGTATTTCAATTTTTAAACATCATTAAGTCATATAATAAAAATTCAAAATGGTGGATCTAATATCGCGGTCATTTGTTAAACAGTTTTTAGATTTTATAAAGTCTGATACACAAAGGTTAATTATGTCACTGATGACAAAGAAGTTTCCTAAAATTTAAAATTGTGGATGGATTTTTAAAAGATTTTGAATTATTAAAAAACTGAATTCACTTTCGTAATTAGAGACACAAAGAAACTTTGTATACCAAATTTCATAAAAAACTTAAAAAAAAATGTTTAAATCCATACCATCCGCCATTTTTAGTTTTTAAAAACTGTCTTCAACGTCTGGTGAATTAAAAAAAAATCAAAATCAACATTTTTTCGATCGCTTCAACGTATGGATTTATAAAGATTATCTCTGACCAGACTCCAACCAATTATTACTTATACCCAAAATTAAAAATTGAAATTCGTGGAAAAATATTTTAAAACTAAAGAATAGATTAAGTATTTATTTTAATATTCGAGCAGTTAAACATAGATCATATTTGACTTTTGTAGCAGGAAGCAATACGAAAGAAACATTGGAAATAGAGAGATTGGCAAAACACTCAAAGAGAGCAAACACTGACAAAATGATATTGAGTTGTGCCTTTTTTGAAACTTACAAAACTTTATTCAAAAATTGCAAACCAACAAAAGGCACAGAAATTCACATTAGGCTGTGAACTTTCAATAATGCATTTATTGAGTGAGTATGTCAATGGTATTATTCAGCCAGTATACGCGTACATATACATACATACATACCTGGCAAGCAAAATTGATAAAATATTATCAATAATAGTATCAAAGTTCGCATGCCAAGAAATTTGAATTTAAAAGTTAGCCGGCAAAATGTCTATCGCAAAAGTTTTGACTATTCACTTCAACAGCCACAAAATTGGATTCCGAAGTAGTTGAAGTGGTTTTTTATTGCAACAATAATCTTACTGAAATAGTTGATATCCAATTTTGACAAAAGTGAGCAATGGTGGGCTGGTTAAAAATGTTTATTTACTTAAAGCTTGAATTAAAATTCACAAATTTCATTTCATTTCTTAAATTGTTGAATTACACATTATTCACAGGGCCCTTAAGAAAAATCACAGGACATAATTTTCATTATTTCTGTTGCTTGAAAAAGCCATTAGCAGTTGCTGAAAATGGTCTTGAACAAATAAATATACGAGCCATTTGATATCAATTTTTCGATTTTCTTAAGAGCTGTGTATTAAGCTTTGGACGATAAACATATGACAATAGTTTTAGCTTTTATATTAAATTTTTAACAAACTCCATAAATTATTACAAATTTCAAAGATTAAGAAGTAAAAAAATTGTTATGAGTTATTAATTCCATTAATTTATTAATATGTCATATAAGAACTATCGAGCATACGATAAATGCGGAAATAAATTTCGGAAGAATTTTACCAAAAATATTTATCAAAATTAAGGGTAAAAAAGTAGGAAGAACCGCAAAAGCACGCGAAATTTAAGTGGCAGTTTAATTATCCGCATTTAATACGTGTACAACAGAGTTCAAATTGTGTTTCATTTACTTCTAATACATTTTGGGCGGGACCAGGTTCGCGTGGTCCACTAGAGGTGTTATTTGTCAAAGATTTAGCGATTAGTTTGTGATCGTCAAATAAAACACGCCTAATAATTTAAGAAATCATCATCCAAATTTCTAACTTTTTTTCCAGAAGAAAAGCTATCTTTGCTTTTATTTAGAACTAGGAGCATTGCCAGTTTATTGTGTTTTTTCTTTTCTTTATTGTCCATTGAAGAGATTGCAAATAAAAATGTTTTTTTTATTTATTTTGAATTTTGAGATAAAATTAAAACAAAATTAAAACTTTTAATGTTTACTGTTTATTGTATTCCACAACTTAAAAAAATTAAAATGATAACGAAATTATGAATATACTTTAATTTTTTTACTTAACCGAATTTTTTTTGAAATTAAATTAAATTTAAACTGACAGTTTTTGCCAGCATTGCCAACAAAATTTAAACTCAAGCGGAAATATGAATTAAGCTAAGTTTGTTTTATTTTTTAAATATTTAGCTATTAGCTTTTGATGATCAAATATAAGACGTCAATAGTGAATTTTTTATCATACCCTTTTTAACATAGTAATGAAAAAAAATTTAATTCCACACACTTTTTAACATAGTAATGTAAAAAAATTTAATTCCATAATATCTGAGAACAATTTTTAAATTCCCATTATTCTTGACCATTGCTACCCCTTTTATTAATTTTAAAGCAGCATTTTATACCAAGTTCTGAAAATATTTGCTTCTTGATGGATTCTTTATCGAAAACCACAAAATAATAATGTCATACAATTTATTTCATATTTTTATTGATTTTTTTATTGTCGACAATTCTTGACAATTTTTATAAAGTAGATATTAAATTTTGGGGTTAGCAACCTTCAATTCATGTGAAATTTTTTCATGTTCTTACAATGGACAAATAGTCATATGTAAGCTAGTTTGAAAACTGAAAAAAATTACTGCCTTTCGTAACACCAAATTTAAAAAACAAAAAGGAATGAGGCAAAGCAAGAATAAACTATAAAGTATGTTCCATGATTCAATAATAAAAGGTTCTGCAATGAACCTGCTCACTCTTTCCTGCATGACAAATCGGCTCCTTAACTCATGAAGAATGTTGCATATTCTACAGTTTTCACTTGTAATACTCGTAGTAGTATATTGAAAACATCTTCATACTAAAAAAAGCGTTGGCATTACTGACTCGTTTGTCTAATTTATTTTTTGTTGACATTTGATTTTGTGATTGCAAGAATTTAAGTGAGTTTGGCAAAAGTTAATGTTATTTCATAACAATACAACTATTGTTCAATTGAAAGATCCTATATATCTAATTTCCTGTGTAATTAACCACAATACTTAAAATGCGATCCCTTCAGTGGGATATTATTTGAACATTGCTGGCCAGGAAGCTCGTGAGTAAATATCAGATAGGAATTTTTTTTTAAATAGCGATAAAAGGGGATGAGATAGGCTGAGGGATCTATATATAATCAGTTGCATGGTCATGGAGAAAACTATAAATTATTGAAAGAGAGGCCGTACCACATCTGAATTTTTAATACCGCATTTATCGGAAAATATATATGTATGTGCGATACAGAGCTGGAATTATGTTTTTATATACAACCACGATTGAGTTTTTTTAATTTAAATTTTTATTGATAATATTGATTTTGACGACCCTTCCGGTAGTACCTTTTATAATTGAATCATGAGCATTTATTGAATAATTTGATTTTACCTGACTCTTGTTTTTTGTTTTGGAAATTCGGTGTTTCAAAAGCGAGGTTTTCTTCCAACTTCGCATAGTATTCACAACTAGATTGCCAAAAGTCTGGTTCATAAATGGGGATCCAATGGGATCAAAGTGCATTTAAAAAATATACCATTAGATAAGTTTCTTTAAATTGTTTACGCTTGCATGCTTAACCAACCTTTTTCTTTTAAAAATGCTATAATCGAAAAACAAAGAAAATTAGCAATATCTTTAAAAATTTACATACGCATTTACATATTTCCTTAATCCGCCGTAATTCGCGCAGCTTACATTTGCTAAAATAATACTTTCAATAGCACTGCGAAAATTTATATGCTCTTTTTTTGTTAGTGGAAACTGTTTCCTCTTGCTCATGCTCTACCTGCAATATAGAGACGCAGTAAAATTGCAAAAGCGTTTTGTGGAATCAATGTAAACTATTCCACAGCGATTTCCCATTTTAAATACACACACACACTCACAAAAACATAAACACATGCGAACGTAATTCACATTTGCGGTTGAAAATACTCAAATTCATAAAGATACACAGATCCATATGTACATACATAACTACATACTGGCAAATGTATCATTTGACTGGCAATTTTTTATTGTATCGCACAATTCCTTGTTTCGAGAATTTACATACTCGTAAATCATGAGAAATATTCATAACTTAGCAAGACAATGATAAATGGGTGTTGAAATGAAGACATCTGTAAAAAGCACACACACACATACACAGATATCGGTTGCATAAAAGGATAGTTCGGAATGCTGTTGAGCCAACGAATGGACCTGCGAAAAATGTTACAATACAATAAAAATTCAAAGAGCGCAGAATATAAAATAAAGCGAGAAAATTGTGTTAACAACCCAATTGCAGTTATGCAACATCACTCACACATACACACACACACACATGCACGCACACTCGTGAATCAAAAGGCAGGGAGGGGAAAGTATGGAAAAATCATAAAACTGTGATGACAACGTTGATGGCGTTGCTGATAATGCCTTAGTCGAGGAGGCTATTGGAGCCCCGTTGCAGGAGGCGTGGGCGGGCGCGGCGCATTTCGATGAGGCAGGAACAATTGAGTACATTTTTGTGCAATATTCAAACAATTTATTATTTTTTATGCGTACCATAAAAATGATGAAGGTAAAGGATCAACGCACACATCCCAAACACACACTTGCAGAAAATACCTAACCCCCTCAAGCGCTGCTAAAGTAAAAAGGGATTGAGCTGGTTGGAGCTTACGCTGTATGGGGACCGGGTTGGGGGCTTGTAAATGAACACAATGATGATATGAAAAGAAGAGAATATAAGTAACAAAGAAATGCAAATATCAAAGACTGAGTGTGTCATTCTGGCAAGAGCACTTAGAAATATATGTAAACACACTTGAGGTGGCGTAGGAAAGTAGCAGTATGGAAAACATACACATATAAATATTTGTATGTGTGTATATGTATACTAGTGGACGTTGTAGGTATTGCTATATCAGTTTATTATCCATTCATTGCATTGTTAGTGCCATACAGGTTGGCCATTTTTGGTGATTTTGACACACATTTGTTCGAAATGGAGTCATAATGCTACTCGAAAAAAGTAAACTCACACACACAGTCATAAGAAAGATCGTGCTTAGCTTTTGCCTTTTTCTTCAATTTCGTAAAATTTAAATTTTTTATTTTTTATTTTCCCGGCTAAAATTTGATATATATGTACATACGTTTGTAGCATACACAGTATGTTAATATGAACTTTGCTAATCCCAAGAAGAATGCTTCGAGAGCCCGTAGAGTGAGATTTAAACCGAATTTAAGCCTCACAGTTTATCCGCCGTACCAAATAATACCCCCCCTTCTCCTTCACACAACGAACGCTCTACTCAGCCACTTAACACACGGTAGTTCTTCGTTATGGTCACTGTAGGGTTGGGCAAAAAGTATTGATATGTCAAAATATCAATACTCGATATTTAATTCCGAAAACCAAATTTGTAACAAATTCGATATTTTTTTTAATTTCGCCAAGAGCTTAATTTGATTTGCTTTGAACATATCTAACTGTGCGTTATATCCTTTTGGATGAATTTTCGTCATATCAGACCGGTTCGCGCTGAAATTTCTTTCAAATATTTAACTAAAATTAATTAAATTATTCAAGCTTTCTCAGTATAGTCCGAAAGGCGTGCTTCTGTTGCTTATTTAACTGTGCCAGATAATAGAAGCAGGTAAACATGGAAGCACGTGAAATAAAGTGTAATTCTGATGTTTATATCCGACGAATACTGGTTTAATAAACATTTTAAAATGAAACCATTGTATACGTAATTTTGCTTCTAATAATAATTTAACTTAGCTTTATTCCCTTATAGCAGTTGCTTAAATACATATGTATTTTAATAATAAATCAAACTAATAAAACTGCCAAATAAGTATAATTTTTGTAATAATTGAATGTTTTGCCAATACTTTGAGTAAATGCGCCTTGAGGTTAAAAAATCGATTTATCGAAATATCGAAATTTGTTTACTATGAATATATCAATATTATTCGATATTGTTAAAAAATATCGATACGGTTAATATCGATATATTTCTTCCATTTGTCCATCCTAAGAACACTGTGTTTAGATGGATACACTGTAAACACACTACTTACTTCATGGGGTAATAGATATGTACAGGACTTCAAGCTGGTCTGTGCAATCCGCGTTTGACGGACATTCTGACAGAACAACCCAAACTAAATGAATGTACACAGGTTGTGTTAAGGAAGTCGATATCGATATCCGAATCGATGCAGAAAGACCCTAAAGAGGATAATGGTGGTAGTAAATCACTAATGGAAAATAAACCAGACCGCATTAGCAGTCGTTATTAAATAAGAAGGTATGTGAAGCTACGTCCTTCTAACGACTATCAAACTAAGCAACGTATTCCGGACGAACGTACGAAGAAACAGTGCAATCGGTTAAACGATGTTGCGTCCCTCGACGTAATGGCACGAATGACAAGACGCAGATATCGCGCATACAGCGGTACCTTATTAGCTGCCTGAAAGGGGTTAAGTAGGAGGAAGTAGATTTTCATCTTACTCAAATATTTACCAGGCTTCGTTGTTTCAAGTTATACCAATATAAACCGATTTAAGCATTACGACGTTCCCATCTGCACCATCTGCTGAAATGATATTATAAAAGACGCCGAACACTGTCACCTGTCCACAATTTACAATAACTCGATTATAAAGAGGGCGAGTGCGCTTACGGCTGATTACCAAGTGAATACTTTGATTTAGTAAGAAAATAAATGGGTCTGTAACTTCCAGTGTGACAAGCAACATTTTAACAAAATTCCGTCTTACGGAACAAATCCGCACAAACAAATACTTATGCGAAGTAATACTTAACAGTTTCTCCACTTAACGAAGGAAATGGAAGTGCTTTGTGCCTCCTCAAAACAAGTTTTTTAAAGGTCTACACTCTACTGCAACATATTCAACATTTTCCCATAAACAACTATTCACAGCGGGGGTGAAGCGTTTAAGTTAGGATCGAGGGAAATGTAATTTTGTTATTTTCGTCATTTCTTTCGTAGTTTATTTTTAACGAAATACAAAATAATCCCCTCTTTTAAAACAGTACCTAGATTGCTTGTTTTATAGCGAACATACGCGCCTTCTTGAAAAACAATCGTTTGTAAAATGAAAGTTTGTTTTGATAGATCTAACTTTTTTTTATTGAATTTTTTGAATTTTTTCTAAGATTTTAAAACAATGTTTATTACTGCTTAACTAAAGTTAATTGTGAAAATTTGTTTCGATTTTAGAGTACATATAAAACTTGTACATGAAAAAATATTTCAAAAACTATTTTACCTTCTAATTTGCACTAGAAAATTTTGCCGTTTCCCATGCTATTTATGTATGTATGAATGTATGTTTGTATATACTTATATATGTACATGTTGAGAAAATGGTACTTGGCAATGGTAAATTAGATACGAAAATTATTGCGTCAGCAATCCCATTAACGACTCCAAGCCAAAAGCGAATGCTTGCAGCATCAGACATCAGCAAAACAACTTAGCAACACAACAACAATTGCACACATAACTAAGTTGCAGCAGAGCTTTATATAAAATGACAGACAGTGATAGCGGTCGGAGAGCGCATGCAACAAATAAGTCGACATGCAACATATTAAAATAAGGCAAATAGCTTTGCATTAAAGTTGCAGGCACTCACTCACACGCACATCACTACATTAGCACCCCTTCATTACACTTACACATAAAAGCATAAATATATCTATTTATATATACTCGTACAAACATTATATTTACGTTGAATTACCTAAAAAGCGGCAAGCTTTGTTATATGTCAGCTACCCGGTAGAAAATCTACAGTTAATATATTTCAAACAAAAGCCGATAATGATTTTTTGTCAATCAAGTGCAAATATTCTTAGCAATGGCGCAATGTCTTCCCACCGCAGTTAAAAGCATTTATTTCCTAAATCAGCATGGATTTATTCCAAATCGCTCGACTGTGTCTAACCTTGCCGTCTTTACAGATTATTGTATATATCGGGGTTCCAAGATGGTCTTCCGAGAGACGTTGCTAATACGGATTTCTCTAAAGCTTTCGACAGGGCATCTCACTAAATTTTAGTCAACAAACTTGCAGCTATTGGTTTTTACTCTATTTTTCTGGAATGTATAAAATCCTTTCCAATTAATCGCCAGTGTGTTGTTAATGTGGTCAATACATTTTTGCATCCCTTTTTTGCTTCATCCGGGGTGCCCTAAGGAAACGTATTGGGAATTATATTTTTTATTTTATTCATTAATCACATAAGTAGTTGCTTCTTCTTCTCAAAATTTCTTCTATGTATATGCTGACGTCTTAAAAATTTCCTCTACAATAAAAAACCCACAAGATTCACAGATGCTTCAAGCGGAGCTTAATAATCTTCAAACCTGGTGTGAGACAAATCGCTTAATATCGAAAAGTGCTATCACGCTAAGCTTAGCACTGTCTTACAAACGTCGTATAATATTTCACACATCTATCTTAAATCCGTCCATTAAATAAAGGACTTAGGAGTAATTTTTGATAGCAAATTTACTTTGGTCAATCATATTAACTTTATAGTTTCGTTGTAGTATGCAATGCTGGCCTTTGTGCGACGGAACAGTTCGGAGTTCTCAGATCTATACACTTTAAAGTTACTTTTTACAGCCCTTGTCAGAACTAGACTAGAATACGCCTTTTTTTATTTGAAGGCCCTATCATGCTACATTAATCGCATAGAAAAAATGCAAACGGTATTTGTTCGATATGTCTTACGAAGATTACATTTTAGTGACCCGATTCCCCCATATCACGCTTGGTGTATGTTTATAATTTTAAAATCAGTAGTGATTAGAAGAGTGATACTCTAATTATCTTTCGTGTTCGATATCATCAGGAACAATTCGTTGTTAGTCTGTAAGAATAAATTATGTTTTCACATACTTTTTTTTTCAAATAAACTACTAGTTTTTTCAAACTGAGTTCCTTATTTCCTTTTTTTCTGTATGTAAGTCTTGACACTTCACTCTACAAATAACGTATTTTCCAGCTGGGCTGGTACTGGTAGTTATCGGTACATACAAATATAAATGTAAACAACTGTGTAGGGCAATCATATGCATGTTGCGGATACCAAAGGACCCTTGGTATTCGTGCTTATCTAGCCAATGTATCTGCTTGTGAAAGCGCGCAAAGGCATGTCAGACATTTGCCATTTTTGTTTTTGTTTTAACTAGTGCGCCTGCACTTTGGATAAGCTTGTTGTTTTCCTGTTATGCTGCTATTCATTAAAGATAATTTAAAGTAAACAACCCTCAAAGAAATTTTAAGACGTTACTAGAACGCAATTGTGTAATACTCGAGTTGTTTTGGCATTCAAACCGAATCAACTGTTTAGTTAATGGTAAACAATTAAAGCTATTTTGGTTATTAAGTTCGAGTGGACTTAGTAAAAGTCAACAGATCATATTTAAAAAGCGCTAGAATATTATAGCGCTAGAAATTCATTTAGTCGAACAGACTAAAACAACCCAGACAAAGATTACTTGCATTTGTTTAAAATTGTTGACAAGCTTAAATTTCTGTGTGCCAGTTTTACCAAATGTATCCTTAAACTACCAAAAAAAGAACCATAAAAAATACGCACTTTTTTATATTTAAATCAAGTTTACTACAAAGCAGTATACATAAACTAAAAATTTTCTAAAATCTCTGATTAAGGATTTTGAAGTTGAAGTAACAGTTTTTAAATTGTTTACAAAGTTTTAAAAATGAATCTAAATTACTTTTCTTATAAAAAGATATAACACTTTAATAAAATAAAAGAAAACTTGTCAATTTTGCTAAAGAAACTAAAATATGTAGAATTCTGAAAATTTAGGAACATAATACTTATATTCGAAAGTTATTATTAATAACTGTATTTATACAGACTTCTCGAAAGCTATCGATAAAGTCTCTCATAGCGTCTTAATTAAAAAATTAGCCTGTCTTGGCTTTCATTCTGCTTTTTTGCAATGCATACATTAATCATTAATGATATCAGTAATTGCTTTTCATTTGCTAAATTCTTACTTTATGCTGATGACTTAAAAATCTTCTCAGCGATTAAGACCCTGGATGCTGCTCTTAGGCTTCAGACTGACATTGACAGACTTTACTTGTGGTGTCAGAAATCAAATATCTCACTGAATTTTTCAAAATACCTTTAAATACAGTATATCGACTTGTGTCCTTCAGTGTGTTAATGAGATTAAGGACTTAAGTATTGTTTTCGCTGGTAAATTCACTTTTAATAACCACATACATTTTATAAGAACAAAAGCTTTCTCTATGTTGGGTTTCGTTAGGAGAAATGCGTCTAAATTTAATGATCCCTAGACTATCAAGTTACTTGATGTATCATTTCTAAGATCTCATCTAGAATAAGCTGTTTTTATTTGTAGACCAAGTTGTCAGTTAGCTGTCACAAGAATTGAAAGGGTGCAAAAAATGTTTATTAAATTTGTACTTCGGTCTCTGCATTTAGGTGATTCCATACCATCATATCCAGCTCGTCTCAAGTCGTAAGAAAGTCGTATACAATGCCTTTCCTTTGTTCATTATATCATAACTGGAGTCATTGATTGCCCTTGCTTACTGGAAAGTATTCGATTTAATGTTTCCCAACGTTCTCTTCGAAATGTCTACCTGTTTTATGGGGGACAATTTTAAAACTAAGTAATGGGCCCATTACTCGCGCTACACGTGATTTAAAATTTTGTAAATTTGAATATTTTGAACTATATCTTATAGTTACTATTTTAAGCTTTAATTTGTTCGTAAACTGTAAGGGTTTGAATTCAGAGACGTAAATAAATAAAAATAATCTGCCTTTAAAAACTGAGTTTGTTTATTTCCCTTTTGACTCTTTTGGAAAGTGTTTATTTTCCATCCTCTTTAGGACCAGAATTTATGGCAACAGTCATACATTGAATTTAGTATTTATCATCGAAATAACTTTAAACTTTTGTTTTTTTTTTGTTTAATGTTCAAAGCAGCTGAACTTTTTTTACATGAATAATCATTTTACACGTAATCTTTGCAATATTTTATTATTGCGCCGTGGTTTTTCTATAAGTATTATGTATTATGATTATCCATGTAAAATGATTATCCATGTCAAAAAAAGTTCAGCTTCTTTGATGTATGTGATACAAATATCACTCAATAATCGAGCGCCACCAATTACATTATTTGGCGCTACATATATTTTCAATTTAGCATTTTTAGACGCTGGCGCCACCTAACCAACAAATTTATATTTCATATTGCATACGCATCGAGATTTTCGAGCATACCGAAAAGTTTGCAGAACAGTTTTGAATTTGATGTAAATAAACAAAAGCGTCACAAGCGAAATCAACAAATCGTGCTAAAATTTATATATTTATTCCGATTTGAAATAAAGTTTTTGTTTTTTATCACTGCATATGGTTTGTAAATATGTTTTGAAATACACTTTTTTTTTAAGATTTAATAAATTAAAACTTTTTTAAGTTATTTTTCTTCAAGGATTTCATAAATTTAAAAGCAGCCTTTCAGTTACCAACAAATACAAATCTTACACTTAACGTGTGAGAATTTCTACATATGTATGTATATATGTATGTATGTATATATGTATGTACACTCATGTGTACATGCATAACGTTGTTGGGGAATTACGCTCGGAGACCAAAATTAGCCAAGTGGAAGATAGTTTAAATGTTCATTAGGGCATTGTTGGTACACTTTAAGGCAAACGCATTCTCCAAGGGGCTTGGGCACACACACACATGCATATGTATTTATAAACATATCTAAGAATTTGTAATATATGTATGTATGCAGCCGCAATGCATTTAGACAAGCAAGCGAAGGTGTTATGTGTCAGTTCAGTTGCTTGAAAAGAGATCAACTCTAAATTGACGTTCACTTCTCCAATTGTGAAAATTAAAAGACAGAGTTTGAGGTTAGAGTATTGCATTTGCTCGTAAATGGTTTAATTAAGAGCTGATGTGAAAGCCGCTTAACTAGCTTTTCAATTTCAAAAGATAGTAGCTGCTTGTTTATGTACTCGTACGCAGTTGGAGAGCTACATACATTTAATTCCTTCAAAATTATTTGAAACTGAAATAGATGAACACTACAACATTAAATGAAAGAGAAATCCTGACCTTATTGCGTGGAAATTATGTTTAGTAAATTAAGTGAAATGAAATGTTTGTGCTGAGGCCAGCTTCGCCAACTTGCCGTATTTACCTGTTTGAAGTTCTCGCTTGCGGAGAAAGAAGCGAGAGGTCGCTCGTGAAGAGCACTATTAGAAAGATGTTTTAGTCAATTTGGTGTTTATGCAAAATTTTGCTGATTGATAAAGTTCTTTTATGGTTAATGTTAAGTTCTGTTCCATCAAAACCACAATTCCCTGAAAATTCTTTTACTGGATTGCTTAATTAAACTTAAAAGAATTTAAAAAATATATTGTTAGAGTCTAACTTTCAAAGTTCTTTAAAGCATTTATTTACATATACGAGTAAATACTTCCATCTATTTTACCGTCGAACTTCGAAACATGTGCGTAGAGGTAAATTTATTCAGGCGCAGCAATAATCGTTCAACTACCCCATAGATAACATCATTTACCAAATCTGTCTAACCGATACAAAATCACGATGATATTTCATAGTGATCGTAAGGACGCTATTGAGCGCTCTCATTTAATAAAATGCAGGAGTTTCCGCTTTAAAATGGCCGTTGGTGGGGTTTTTGAGGAATTTACCAATATGTTGGGAGTCCTTCAATTAATTATTATTTTTTTCTAAACGCATAATAATTAGTCTCACGACTAGTGCAAGTATCCATCGTCAGATTTCAAGATTTAAATTACATTTCTTGCCTGTACCGCAATTAGGAAAATAAGAGAACTTAATGGAGCCTCCTTATAAGACTGAGAAACAAAGTCTGAGAAATGAAATTAACTGGCGCTTTTATTTCTGATTACCGCTTAATCGTTTATGGTGTTTCCTATGCATAGAAATACATAGAAATTTGACTTTGCTACTAAGGCTTAACCCAATACGACTTAGGTCTGGTAGAGTTAACAGACTTATTTGATCTAACTCCTTAAGACGCCAAATTCGTTGTCAACTGGATTGATACTAAAATCATATATGTACGTAGATACATTTAGGAGCTTCCATTGCATTCATTCACGAGAAATTTTTGGAGTAACGCTGGCCGCAAGGTAAGTCACTCATTCGCACCATCACTCCGTAGCAGTGTGGTGAAATGCACCAATGAGTTATTTGCTCTTTAAAAATTATCGGATTTTTTAGAAACGCTACGAGGAATTTATAAAAAAGTTCTTAGATCAGAGAGTGTTCTGGTTATAAACCGCCATTCTACGCACATTTGCTTTTTGGAGACATTAAAGGTCAATATGCCGAAGGCGAAATTGCATATACATATGTCGTGAGAAAATAGGTTGCTTATTATCTTTCCACACATCTGCAGCAGCCTTTAAGAATAAGATCGTAAAATTTATAGCTTGAGTGTTTGGAATTAAAAACTACCGACAAAATTTGCTCGTGCCAGTGGTATTTTATTTATTGGCGAGGTGCCAATTCAGATGGAACCGAAGTTTTCTTTATGACACTAACCTACTGCGGGTAAAGGAAATAAGAATTGCTATACCACATAAAGAAAATAAGATCCGAGTTTTGACGATCCCGTTATTCAAAAAGTCTCCGGCCTAACGCTGGACCTCCACTGGTGATTTATTAGGTTTGAGAGTGTACAGAGTTGTCCGCATAGCCAATTCACATCTGAAAGCCATTAAAAATTGAAATGTTTCAGCGACAAAATTTTGTTATCATTAGTCAATTGTATAATTCGGCGTCGCAGCATATAATCTAAATTTGAATTAGTGTAGTCTCTATGTGGTAGATAATGTTTTTGATAAGCTAATATGCGCATCGTATTGAGTTTTATTGCAATCTATTAGCATAAAATGTTTTCGAGCCTTCGTCTGACTATCACTCACGTGCGGACAGCCAAAAAGCAAACAAATTGTCAACAAATCACAAAATTCTGCACTTTAGATGAGAACAAAAACAACCCTGCAGCTTTTTCAAGAGAATGCAAAAAAGTGTATAAGAGTGTTGAAAGCTTAACAGCTCCACTCACTGGCAGTAACTCTTATAATTGGATGCAAAAACGAAGGCGAGTCCTACTTTACAACTCTACTCTAAACAAATGCATGCAGAGAATTTAGTCAGACAGACACACATTTTGGTTTTGGATAAGCGGCGGGAAGGGGGGAGAGGGAGGTGGGTGGAAGCGTGTTAAAGCTCAATGAAGAGTGAATGGAAGTGTGAACAATGAATGTAAGCTGTACGCACAACAACTAATATATTGACTCTAAAATATCTGCTGACGATTGAAAGTAAACTTGAGCATGAAAACGGGTATGCAATATATTGTTGTTGTTGTTGTTGTTGTGACACACTGTACCACTTTGACGTTTGCCTAATTTTCAGTTTCGTTTTCATTTTGCTGCGATTGGAATTTGTTCACTTTAAGAGGTGCTTTCTTTTTTAACTAATTTTTTTGCTGTTTTAAAGCGCATATTCGCAGTACCTCTGCAATACATACAGTTGTGTTCACAAAAATAATAGTGAATTTCAAAAAAAATTTGTTTCTCGAAATTTATATTTATTTATTAAGTTTTCAAAATTTTCATTTATATAAAAGCGGACAATTGATGATATGTTATATGGAAAAAAATGCTCAACATCCTTGACAAAAAAAGTTCCTATATATCAACGGTACATTTTAGCCATCTGAAACTTGCACTTGCACTACTCAAATTGAATGGGCTACAAAACTGCGAGCTCAGAATTTTCCTAAAAGTCATGAATAAAAAGTTTGAAGTTTTGATGACAGTTTTAAAAAATTTGTTAAATTTTTTTGAATCTTGAATAATCTTTCAAACTTTTATTTATATGGCTTCGATAATAGATTCAAAAATAAATACATATATAAATATAAGTGGCAAGATATAATATTTTGAAATTTACTTTAATTTTTGTGAACACGTCTGTATATACATAGATATGTATGTATGCATATACAAATTAATTTTTGGAGCATCTTTAAAAAAAAAATTATTTCTATAAGCTTTAATTTACAATTTAACATAAGATACATAAATTTAAACCTATAGACCGCTAGCGGTTCAGATTTCTTGAAGGGGAAGTCGCGGAAGCCAGAATTAGTTGACCAAGCAAAAGCACTCGTTTCCGGAGCAATGTCGCATCAAGTGAGAGAAGGTTTAGTCCTGTCGTCCGTTCATCACGTTTAAACTACTTAATGAAAAGTCGTGAAATTTGTTTTACTCATTCTACACGTTCATGAGCGTGTCATAGGCATGTTTTTATGATGGAACTTGAAGATTTTCTTCCACCTCCATACACACGCAATAATAATAAATAGCTTAGGTACGGTACAGTTGTTTATTATATTTGCTAGATAGATATTTTAAAAAAATAAATAAATTGTTATTATTATTTTGCGAAATTTTAATTTAACAAGAGCACTATGTAATCTGAGTAATCGAAACATCTCAGCAATACATTATCACCAATTTTATAAATCAGAAAACGTGGCTGTTTTATTTGTTAAAACATTGCTCAACAACTTATGAACGAATTTAAATCAACACTAATTTTCAAATAATCTGTACTTATTGACCTGTTTTGATGAAATTATAAATGCATATTCTAGGTCTAACAAGTAATCCTTCTACGAAAATATGATCCACTAGATGGCGCTAGACTCGAGTCGTGATCAGAAATAATTTTAATAAAAATAGTTCCGCTTGAAGGCTTTGTCAAGTCATGTTACCCAGAAAATAAATATATGTACATTCATAGCTACCAAAGAAGATTTGTTTATTCGTAACAGAACTCAGATGTGTATTACAAAAATTGCGATACATTTGGTGAATTTTAATTTTAAAATATCTATTGTATTGAATATAATTTTCTTAAATTCGTTAGTAGCCGACGCAGGTAAGTTTTATTTGAACTGCATATCTCTAATTCATATTAAGTTTTTAAAAACTCGCCTTGTGTCCTCTTTTCCTATACTCATAAATTTATAGAAAACTAAAATATCCTTCCAAAATTAAATGAAGAGATAAATTTCTTATCTGAACTTATTTAAAAGCTTCGACTGTTTATTTTCCTTTATAAATATTTCTAATCATCTTCAGTTAAACTATATGTAGTTCACTCCCAAACAAACACCCTATTAACCCAAATTTCAAGCTATACAAATTTTCAATTGATTGAACAAAATATCAGCAACATTAAACACCTTTAAAAGAAAATTTTGATATTTTTGTAGTAGCTTTGTAGCTGACATATTTTTAATGTTAAAATACGCAAGTTTTAAGTTCTTAAAAATTACCGTTGATTTTTTATATATTATATTTACATACATATATGTATTGTCATATACGTGAAAAGCTTGAGAAGAAAATTTTCCAAAATTAACGAAAACCTTTAGCCACTTGAAATTTGCACAATACCGTTTTAGAAATGTGAAGCTAAAATAAATTCTAAATTATTTGTTACATCGAAATTTTGTAAAAGATTATCAAATACAAGCACAGAAAACAAGTTGTACAAAATTACCAGCACAAAAAAATAATATCAATCGGCCTTAACCTCAAAATAATTAAATAAAATAGTTATATCGGAGAAGAGACAACAGTAATGCTTGGTTTTCATTAGGTCAAGCTTGACGTCAAATGTTGTCATATGAATGAAAACTGGTTGTCATAAGGTGCTATTTGTGTTGGCAGTCAATTTTGACCTTGTACTTTCATATAAAATGACAGCCAAATGAAAACGGTCAGTCTTTAATTTGGCCGCCGATATGGCAATATTTGACACCCAAAATAAATATTTTCGTTTGCCATGCGAACAGCTGATTCCATTTTAAAACAAACTGCTAGCAAGTCCGAATGAACAAAACAGCAATATATTTTCAGCAAAGGTAATGTTAAAGTCTTTAATAATTCATTATAAATAAATAATTTGGATTTATTTTGTAGTCTTTAAATATGGAAGAAGAATTATTTAACTTACAAAATTCAGCTGCCAGCGCAACAAGAAAAAGAGTGCGGAAACTGGCGGAGAAATGGACGAGGCTTGAAAAACTATCGCCTGTAGCTAAGTAGCGTAAAGTTACCGGCAATCTTTCACCGGCGGAGATTGCTTCCTTAAAACGAGTTGATTTTTTCAAAATATATGTGATAAGACGCTCGACTAGGCATTCGAAATCCTCCAAATTCATTCTTTTAAAGTTTTTTAAACACCGAGTGTCCTGAAAAACTAGCTTGGAACGCAGTGTAGCATAAAATCCACAAAAGACTCTATCCCTCAGAGCTGGCCTAATCCACCATTGTTTTCGTTTTCTCAGTTGGCCCCTCTTCTTTTTCCATGCCCTTAGTGTTGTTACTACGCAAAGCGCCGCAGTAGCTATTGCCATTCGATTATTTTTGCGCATTGTTTCCATTGCTGGCCGGCTGTCAAAAGATGTCATTTCACATATGCCATTAGTATGGAAAACTGCACGGCAGTCAGCTGACCTCAAAATTTGATGGCAGTGTATGACAGCCACTACTTTATCCACTTTGCGTCAATTTATAACATGTAATGAAAACACATTTGACACCAAATGACTAGCTGTGGACAATTAAAAAATTGAATTCATTAAAAAAAATCGTTCTATGGATATTCTAAATTGAACACAGAGAAGGGTGTTGTAAATTGAGATAAATTGATACGAAATTATTATATCTTAGTTTTTTGGTTTTAGAAGCTCCCAAAAATTATTGGGATTTGCTATAAAAAAATTGCGTTTTTGTAAAGAGATAGCGAACAAACATGTAAAAGCAACAAACTGAGATATTTAAAAAGTAGTATGTGAGTTAAAAAGAGGAATAATGGATTTAAAACAAACTGACTGGCAGAAACATATTAGCATCAAGAAAATACAGAAATTATCATTCAAAGGACAACACAAATTATATGAAAAAAATTAAATTAAATAAAAATTTGTAAGAAAAAAATTAAATCCTATACTTATTTTAGTATAACCAGTGCTAGAGTACTCCTATGTCTTCTTTAATATTTAACAAAAAAATATATGTAATTCTTACAAAAAAAAAGCATATAACAGAAAATTGTTTGTTATAAAAAAAGTTTCCTATCAAATTTTCTTAACGTAAGGGTATTCTTTCGAAATCGAAAGAAAATTCTTTATTTTTTTAACATTAGTACCTAAATTACCCCTCCTCTATTGTATTGGTTTGTGGCTTTATGTAAATCGTTTTGACTGTATAACAAATTTTTCGAAATCTGCAATAAAATTAACATTTTTGCAAAAACAAAATTTTATTTGACCACTTGCGGCGCGGCGCATATTTGCTTATTTAAGTATTCAAAAGAAATCAAACATCATGCGAAACTGTTAATGAAAACAATTCGAACATCTCTCAAATACGTCCGACACATTTTGCGCAACAACTGAAAATCTTACACTTCATTTCCTGGCAACTACGTTACGACAAAATCAACACCTTTGCAAAGCCAATTTCCTGAAAAGTTATTTTCGTTTAAAAATCTCAAGCGCGAAACTAGCAGCGCAGAAAGGAAAAACTAATTTCCGTCATCGATTAACGTAATTCAATCGCAGCGCGAATGCATCAAAGATTCGAAGCGAAAGATAGACTGCAGAATAAAAAAAATATGCACTGTAGGTCGGCGAAGAAGAATGCTATTTATACTTGTACCTATGTATATACATAACATACACACACACACACATACTAACCCTTCAGTAGCACGTCTCGCTGCATTTAACAGACGCTTGAAATTAATATCCGCTGCGCGTTTTATACGCACACATACAAACATACAAACATACTGCACATAGTGGAACTGCTCCTACTGCTGCTGCTACTGCAGCGCAGCTGCGTGCGGTAATGATCCACATGCTCGGTTTGCCATTGCACTGCCGCCGGCATTCGAATTGGCATATTCTCTGACGACGGTCGACTACTGCAATCGGGAACTCGATTTCAGCGCCACGCCAGTCAATCAACATGCAATTGGAAACTCTGCGAAATTGCCTGCAGCTGCAGCGGATATTTCATTGATTGTTACCGCTGCGTGCTTGCGTTATGACGGTATGGCATATGGTTGTTCGTGCTTTTGCATTAGCTTATGCATAGCTGGCGGCGTTGGCGGAAGGAATGTGAAAATGACATTTGCACCAGTCTCAAAGGTGGCAGCTGTGACATTTGTGCTCGTCACCCCGACACATTGAAGGAGAGGCAAGATAGCAAATGCGTTAAATGATAAGAAAAAAAAAAAGTATGGAAAAACGTTCTCAAAGCATTTTTGAACTCACTCACTCAAAAGCAAATCGCAGTCAAGCAGCAGATTTATTGAAAATGAAAAACGGATAAACCATAACTCAAGTTATGGCTAAATTGAAAACTTGCACAAATCTTTGCATATCGATTATTGCCCACACATACATACATACGTACGCACTCGAGTGTTTGTTTTGTAACTTGTCTGTGGTAAATGTAAATTAGTACATATTCCTTTACAGTTGAATACCTCGTCAATTCGTGCGTGTAATCTATACAGCGTTCTTTAACAAACAACAACAACATAAACGAAGCGCAGAACATTTATGCAGCCGGTGAACTGAATTGATTACCTCGAGTCCTAATTAGTATATATATGTAAATGTATAAAAGTGCTCGCATGTATGTAAATAATCGTGTAGGTAAAATAAATAAGTGCGAATGTACTTATGCACAGCATTTTGCGTTCAAACCGAATGGAAGTCACGTATGTATTTAGGTTCTAATGAGGCGCAAAATGTTGCTCATACGCACGGGAGTTCAGCGCATTTCAATCATGCCACAAATAGTTTAATCGATCAACTGCAAATGCAAGTCTTTGGTATATCTTCTCGTAATGTAAAAAGACGACATCAACTAGCGGCTAAAAATAAACTATTGAACACATTTCTGGTTATAAAGCAATTTTAAAATCTGAGGTACTCCACACTACATACATACATACTAGGAGTTGTCAATACAGGGATCCTGGGATCCTGGTCGTTTTTAACTACCGAATATCACGGGATTAGTCTATTCAAATCCCGGGATTGTTGCAAACAATAAATTTTATAGAAATTTAAGTTTATAAAACTGTTATCATAAGTATCTTCCTTTCATTGGCGAAACAAAGCATTATTTGTAACACTACTTGACAAAACAGCTCCGTCTAGTTAAAGTTACTCTTGAAGCTTTATGTGATCGCAACGTGAACTTATTGAAACGTGGCATTGCTTTAAATTTTATGCTGAGGAAATAAAAATTAAGAAATCTACTTTGAGTAATACATTTTTTAATAAACTCGTTTCAAGAGTCCAACAGCTGGGGACAATCCTGTCAGATGTGTACACTTTTACATAATTAATCCAAATAATGTATATCATCTTAATAATGACTTTCTGAAGCTTCTAATTTCACTGCCATTATAAAGGTGCTGGAGAATATTCTACTTGAGAAAAAAGTCAGCCTTACTATGAAATAGATGTTAAAAACACTTGCGAGGAGTTCTTTAAGGTGAATAAGGCAGTAAGTTTAAGATAAGATAAAATTCATCAAGTGTTAACGAGCGAGTGTTCAACAATAGAATGGCAAACAATTTAATAGAAGTTTTTTGGTAAAAGTTATTATTATAATTGGGGCGATACAGGATTTATTTGCAACAAATTTAAATGCAGGATGGAGAATAACACACTTAAAGCTTTAATTTCTTTAAGATTGCATTTTGATCAAAAAAAGTTATAAATCTGCATCGCTCAATATGGAATGGGTGAAGCATTTAAGTTTTACTTGATTTTAATATTAAATTTACTGTCCGATTCCGTGTTCTTCTTAGATTATCAAACGTATACAAATATTCAAAAGTTTATAATTTGTCAATTAGCTGGCATTAAGCTTAATAAAATTGTAAATAATTAACATTTACTAGGCCAACATAAAAATAACAAACATTTTTAATATAAATAATTAAGCAAAGAAAAACCCGTTTTATTTAATTTTCAATTTTTAATATGTGTAAATAAATGATAATTTATCAAGAACCAGAATCGGACTATTACTATTGATATCAAACAGTGATTAAAAATAATATTAATGTTTATTTATAATTTTACTGTTTGCTGCTGCACCAAATATTTACTTGTATATTTGTACTTGCAATAAAAATTATGTTGTATGTTAGTCAAATTTCACGTTTATTAAAAAAACAAATTGAATTTTTCATATTTTTATCAATAAATCATATGCAAAAAACCATGTCTATAGATTGTCTTCAAAAAACCTGTATATGGCAAAGAATAAATTGACCAAATTTATAAACGCGTATCCTTTTATGGTCTCAAATTTTCTTTAATTTATTTATTATAGTAAAAGTAAAAATAAAATTGTTCAGCCCAATCAATGATTCTAAAATGAGATAAGCAACTCCGACGCGTTCGTAGTTAGTGCTGCCAACTGATACGCTAAGTTCGAATGAGTGCTACCAAATCTTTACGCGAAATTTAGCGATATTTTGTTTAGTTTTTTGACAGAAGTTGAAAGAAAATTATATCTGTTTACAGGCAAAGTTTACCACAATTATTTAAGTACAAAAATAAAATTAAATTGGTTCCATTGCGGTAGCGGTTTAATAATGAGAGGAAGCGCCAAGCTCGAAATAGCTGTATACAACCCGCAAATCCTTATTACCATTTCCTCTAAATTATTGAATGTGCGTATGTGGTTGCTTTCGCCTGACGCTGCTTCGGACTCAGTTTTTTATACCTTTAAGGGAAATGGTACATTAACTTTGGTCCGATATTTGTAAGTACCAGAACGATAAGAGTTATAACTATGAAATAGTATAACGATATGATCAGGTTGACGAGGTGAGTCGATTTGTCCGTCTGTCTGTCCGTCTGTTTGGACGGGTTTTAAGCTATTTAAATGAAACTTGACAGCGCCTTTTTATAATTTACTAGACAATTGTCGGAACCGGCCCGATCGGTTGACTATAATATATATAGGAGCCGATTGTGCAGGTTTTATATTTTGCCGCTTACCTCCTTTATTTAAGCAGCTCGAGTTTTGAAATTTGGCCAAAAGATCTGAGATTCTAAGCTCTATAAAAGTTGTGGAAATCATATAATATATAATATAAAGCTCCTAGACAAGTGATTGTTCAGATATTTCATTTAGCAGGAAAACACCTCCATTAAAGCAGCTAAAGACATAAAATTTTGCAGCGAAAATAATTAAGATCGGATAAATATAACATATAGCTGTCATATAACCGATAGTTCAGATTTTGCATTTTTGGCCATAAATCCTTTATTTAATCAGCTATTTCTTCTTCTTTCATTATTTTGTTCATAAAATTTACTTGCTGGATTGCAGCGGAGTGCACACAGTTAGTAAAAAAAAACTTTTCTAAAAATGAACATGCTAGCACGGAAACCGGAAGCTACTATAATCATTGTACGGTTTGATTTATCTTTAATTTTAATTGGACATATTTTAGCACACACCAGCATGACTTTAAATTATAAAACCATATTAGCTGCAGCCAGCAGTTATAATCAAACATTTGTAAATTTGTTTAGTTCTCACTGAAATGCATTTAATCTTAGATTAATTTAATAATTTTATGAAATTTTAATTTTAAGTAAAAGTTTTAATCCTGTGAAAAAGCAGGTGCATAAAAGCTCATTTGTATGTGTGTTAATACCCAAAAATAAAACACTAAATATTTAAATGCATTGCTGTTCGCGTTCATTCTGAAGTTATATTACACATACATACTTACATATGCGCATAGGTATAATAAAAAAAAAATATATTATTTAAATACAATAAATTTGATTTAAAAACAGCAGTGTGTGAAAAACTACTTCTGGCTGGCCAACCATTCAATGGCGTCAGATGCAGAACAAAAAACAACAGCAACAATACCCACAATTAAAGCGACACCAACAAAAGGGCAAGAATCAGCGACAATATTTCATGGCACTTTTGCACAACGTTAATTTGCGTCCATTCATTTAACTTTTGCATTTTTTGCGATTGTTTATTTTTTCGCTTCGTACAACTTTTTTCGTACGGTGTTTGTCTACTTTTCACACAACAAAATTTTATTTGACCAATTTTTAAGCAATATTGTTGCTGTCCAGATTATTGTTGTATATGTCGCTGATGTCATGGATGCTTTTTGTTTTGTTATCATGTGAGCATTATTGTACCTTTGTCAAGAGTTTTTTTTTTTTACTTCAGCTTAATATAATTCTAGTTTGACATATCGCAGCGGCATTTAATCCTAAATTTGCAAGCGCAGGCAGGCAAACCACGAGCGCATCCGCTCACAAGCAGATACCATCAAATGCATACATATTTCAAAATACACTAATACACCTTAAATATGCTTAAATTTTATATGAATTCAGGTTAGGTTTATAATTTATACATGCACATGGCTTTAATTTTACATGAACACTTGTGTTCAATTTAAAAGTTATAGTACAATTTGAGAAATTTTGGCAAAATATATTCCGTTAGTTAACTAATGCCCGAATTCAGTAACTTTCAGTTTCTTTTGTAACTGAATTCGGGGGTAAAGGTTACTTTTAAATTAGAGTATATTTTAATTTCCAACAAAAGTCCTAAGCAAACGGTGAAAAATAAAATTAATTGTGCATGCAAATTCACTAAAAACAATAGTAAATCAACAAAGTAAATGTATACTTTTTTTTGAGCTTAATATAATTTTTTAATTATTTTCTTTTCTTAGACAAAATTCTTCTAATATCTCAATATACAGACCTCTTACTGTAATGTATAAGCGATGTATGCACTGTAAAAGCCACAAAAAACACTGTGTGCATAGCTACAGGGCTTTCCCAGCAAAAGATACTGCTATAAAAAGCCAAGATTGGCAAAAGAGATTCTTAAAAGCATTTTGCCTAAGAAAACTGCCACGCTCATCATCCTAACAAATTTATCAAAGCATCAGTATCCGCTACATAGAAAGTATTCCCATGATAAATAACCATAGTTATGTTCATGTATTATATGGACGTTTTTTCTAAATTTTATATTTCTCTTATTTCGTGTAATAATTTATTAGCTTAAACCAAAAGTCTAACATGTAACAATATATCAACACCAAAGGATAAATAATCACCAAGTCTTATTACGCATATATTTAGATAAAACATGTTTTCCTGACGCCTCTCACCATTGCAAGCTATCGTATATGGATTGCTTAATTCATGTATTTTACAGATTGGAAATTAAAAAAATTGCGGACTAAAAAAATTGTTTTAAAAAAGCATTTTCGAATTCATCCTAAAATACTGATTGATAGGCCTAAACATTAATCTGGAATTACAAACGAATGCGAAAATATCAGCAAAAATATCTGGCATATATCTGAAGCTTATAAATAAATTTCGCAATATTTAAGAAACCCACTGAACTTCCAGAGGGGAATATCAACACACACTTGAAGCGCATTTTAACTTATTTGAAGAAAAACAAAAATTTCTTTCGTTGCTCGGATTTTGGCAGCTGTATATGAATAAGGGTTCTGAGAGCTTTGCAGACTCTAATTCGCTACTGGTAAGAAATACTTAAGTACTTAACAGCTTCCAATAATATATATTTTAATTTTTAATTCAATAAAGTATACACAAATCGGGTCTTAGATTTTCAATTTATCAAATTTTATTAATTTTTAAATAACATAAAGTTATTAGACACTGAAACATAGTTTGTACAAAATTTCATTCAGATATTAATTTTCAATATAATTTTTAAATTTTTAAACTAAGACCAAGAATAAAATTCCCAGTTTCGAGCTACCAAGGCTGAATGGTCAAACACTTCGCTTATTCAGTCAGGCAAAGTATCTCGGAATTATTCTAGATCGTAAGCTGAGTTGGAAAATTAATATCGAAGAGAGAGTGAAAAAAGTTGGCGTTTTTACTCCTGCAAGCGGCTCTTGGCGAAAACGATGGTCCTTTGGATCTATACAGGTGTAGTTCCTTTAATTGTATTTTATGGTTCCCTGGTCTGGTGGACAGCCTTCCATTACCAATATAACCAAGTGAAGACGATGGCATTTAATGTAATAACACATCTCCTACCTCAAGATCTTCATTTAATGGATTCCGCATCAGTGTCACCTGTTAGGCTCAGAAACCTGGGCTCGTACTGCATTATCGGAACTTAAAAACCATAAGGTTATTTTTTTAAATTATAAAACTATACTTAAACTCTGTATCGATGCCAAACACCTATTTAAAAACTTGAGCTTTATTAATACGAGTATATAAATAGTACATATATTTAATTTTAAAATAATTTTTTATGAAATGAATTTAATTTAAATCAAAATATAATTTAATGTTATATTAAATAAAAAAATACTTAACAAATTTGAGTTATGTTCCAACAGTAGGTATGGTTGCGGATTTATATGGGTAACGTATAAGTCGAAGATATGCGGTTTGGCGAAACCAGCGTTAAATCAATAAGAAATATACGACTGCTAATATGTTTGTAAAATGCTATCTTATAACTGGTTTACTTGTAGTGAAAAAGTAGGGTTCGACCAAATTGTGACCAACGGTAGTTAGATAATTTCTACTGAGGTATCCAAAACTGACTTTTTTTGTCCATCGCCAAACAAAAGTAGTTAGTTGGCTTATATGAAAATATACAGAAAATTATCAGCACTTGTGTTTTTGAAACCAATTTAAAGTTACTATAACGTTTGCTTCAATTCCTGCAGGGTATGTACACACATACGTATATATGTATATAAATATAAAGCCTGCAAGCCAAGACTAAGCAGTTTCCCCTGAAATTCAAAAAATTTACACAAACATTCACAACTTTTACCCATTTCACCCAGACATTTACAAATTTTGTTTTCGAACTGTAGAAAAATTTCCATATGTTAGAGCAGTAATGCCGTACTCCAATAATAATCGTATGTTTTAGAAGGAGAGAGATAAAAAAATATAAGACAAATTTTTATCAAAGTAGACTATGAATAATCGGCATTTCAGCAAAAACTCTATTTCCAAAAATAATTTTAAAAAATTTAACATTTCAAAAAAAAATAAAAAATAAAAAAATATAAAAATAAAAAAATATAAAAAAAATGGAAAGTGCTATAGTAATAAATAAATTCGTTAGCTCTTTTGATAGTTTTGCTTGCGTTTAAATGTTTTTATTACCATTTTTTGTATAAATATTTGACATTCGCTTCTTGGGCTAAAAAAATGGTTTTTTGCATTCCCGTACTATTTCCTGTAATTCTCTATTAGAGAGCATTTTTACCTTACTCTCTTGCATTTTGACACTTTTTAGGAACTTACAGGAAAAGTAAAGGAATGGACCTAATTTTAATAAAAACTTATAAGATAAAATATTGGTTACAAAAATGAGGAGTTTGTACTGAGGACTTTGTGATTACAAAAATTAGTAGTTGGTTATTAGTGCTGAGGAGTTTGTGATGACAACAATGAGTAGTTTGGTTGCCAGCGCTAATTACATTATGAGCATAAAAATGATTAGTTGCCTTGTCTGTTAGAGCAAATTAGATATACATATTCTTCACCTATATGCAATTTTTGTAGGTCTGAAAGAGATAAAAAATCACACCGACAAGGGGAAACTACTCAATTTTTTCTCATGCCTTGAACAAAAATGACTACTCTGCTAAGCACTTTTGTAATTATTCATAATGATGATATGAGAACATATTTGATTATCTGCTGTCTTGTAGGGAATATATTCAAATATGTATACTAGCATGTACATACATACATATGTATGTATAAACGCTCGCAGTATCATGCAGATATAGTTTAAAAATATTCGCTTCTTTTTTTGTAACTTTTTAAATTTATCTTTTATTTATTGTGTGAGCGGTAGAGCTCCGGGAAATAAATTCATTTTGTAAACAATTAATTACGAGTATGTAATTACGCTCATATGGCGATAAATTTATGACAATTACGGTTAACGCCAGACCGCATACGTCTACGCCCACGTCAAAAGCAGCATAACCACTTACTTACATGCACACACACACACGCGCACACACATACATACAAACATATATAAGAATGCATAACCATATATGAATAGAGTGACATTATGATTGCCATTAAAAAATATGACAAACCTTTTATGCAGATGGCAACGCTGGCTGATTTCATAGGCGATAAGCGGGGATGAAGGGTGGTGTCAGCTGTGCAATTAACCGCAAAATGCATTAAAATTAACCTCCATTCCGCAATTGTGCAATTATTCCAATTTGCTTATTATCGGCCGCAACGATTCAACATTGTGAACTCACACAAACACTTGCATACATATATACATATGTATGTTTGTATACAGCTGTCTCTCTTAATTAAAATAAAATATTTCCTACAATTTGGCCAACCAATCCATCGTGGTGAGTCAAGCATCAAAATTAGTTTTTTTAGGCTGATTGTGAGGTGTATTCTTATTTTGCTTATTTTTAACCAAAATTTATATTTATATCCAAATAGTTTTCGGTATTTTTTTCAATTTTTTTTTATTCATTTTGGAAGTTTTTTGTGTTGCCTAATGTTTCTAAAGTAGTTCCGGCAAGTCGAGAATTGTCTAAAAAGTTTCCGACCTCAACTTGAAGGCAGTTGTAAATCCTTTGACAGTTACTCACCAAAGTTTCCGCCTGATTGGATGCGCAGCTTTTAGTTGACCGTCGTTTAAGTGAGTCGATGTAAGTGTTTTTGTGTAAATGAAAATGATGGAAAACCCAGGTTCAAACCTACACAAATATTTTATATTAAAATATGAATTGTTAAGAATACGAAGTTTCGTGACTTATTTTATTATAGTTAATTAAAGTGCAAGCTATTGCTGACATACATATAGTTAGTATGTATGTATGTTATATAGCATTAAGTTGCAATTTGTATCATAAAATTCACTTTTTAGACTTACATCTGGAATTGTTATACCTTTCATAGAAATGGTATATTAAGTTTGATCCGATGTTTGTAAGTACCAGATGGAAACGAGTTAGACCCATCAAAAAGTATACCGAAATGATTAGGATGTTGAGCTGAGTCGATTAAGTCATGTCCCTCTCTCTGTCCGTCAGTCCGTCTGTTTGAACGCAAACTAGTCCCTCAATTTTTGAACTACATATTTGAATGAAACTTGGCAGTCAGGTGCCGGACAACTATAACGTATATGGTAGTCGATTGTTCAAATATGCAATTTTTACCCAAAACTCCGCCATTTAAGCAGCTAAAGGCTTGAAATTTTACACAAATATTAGTTATTATTCGAAATTTTTATGAACGAAAATGACACTGAAGATCGCACAACAGAAAATCAGAAGAAAATCAAAATATAAATAATATTTAAGCAGTAATAAAAAAAAAATCCGATAGTTAAGATATTGCATTTGGGGTCATAACTCCTTCATTTAATCGGTAACGGTTTGGAACTTTGAACAGATGTCAGTCATTGTTAGCAAGAGAAACATAACATACAGCTCACAATTCTTCCATTCATGAAAGGTATAAAGGCTTCGGCATAGCCTTATTTTATTTGTTTCTTGATAATTTGGTAGCCGTCAGAATGGAAAATGTTTGTCTAGAGATTTCACAAAAAAATGCTTGTATATTTTTCAAAAAAATTTATGTTACAGCAACGGCAAGGTACTTTTTCAAGCAACAGAAATAATGAAAAATATAGCTGGTGAATTTTATTGAGAGCTCTCTTTTAAGCTTAAACATGTTAAAGCAAAACTTAGAATGTTTTATTTGCACGATTTTGTTCCACGAAAAGCTCTTTTTTATTTCACAAACTGAAAAAAATGTACTATGTATACGAACTATAAAAACAATTTTGAAGCTTTTTCTAAAGAAGCTTTGTGTTGAAAAGTTCACACCGAACCCACTATTTCACTATTTCTTATTTTAGTCATATTACAAAAGGGTCATACTTTGAGTGTTAAATTTTTGTAAGCAGGAAAATTATTTTACCAGTATTTGAGGCAGCGAATGCAAGCACAGTTAAAATGGCTTAAGAATGAAAAGCTTCTCGAAATATGTACACACACACCACGGCATATTTAAAAGGTAGCAGCAGTAAAGGATTTTTGGATACAAATTAAGAAGCTGTGTGTAGTTTTATACCCGAGCGTACAAGTACACAAGGATATTATAACTTTGTTCGCAAAACGGTTGTTTGTAACAACAAAAAATAATCGAAATAGATATAGAGATATATATACTAAAATGATCAGAATGAAAAGAGGAATCGATTTAGCCCTGACTGTCTGTCCGTTCGTCCGTCAGTTACAATAACTTGATTAAACATTCAGATATCTCAATGAAATTTTGTACATAGATTGCTCTTTGGACAGGGTAGGTTGGTATTAAAAATGGATAAGATCAGTCAATAACCACGCCGACCCCCCATATAACGGAAGTTTTTGAAAAATGCAAATACTTCGTTTTTTCGGTATCTACATATTAGAGCAAATTGAGTGAAATTTGGTATTTGGATTTTGAACTAAGAAATTAGATATTTATGAAATTTTGAAAAATGGGCGTTGCCACCCCACTTATGAAAAAGTCTCCGTATCTCAATAACAATGTTAGGTATCGTCACAAAATTTGGTAGACATATTTTCCTTGATATTGCTATTATTATCGTAGAAAATTTTTGAAATCGGATCATAACCACGCCGCCCTGCCATTCAGCGGAAATTTCGGAAAATGCTAAAACGCCTTTTTTCCGGTATCTATTACAGCAAATTCAGTGAAATTTAGTATTTGGAGCGATTTTGAACTAAGAAATTAGGTATTTATGAAAAATAGACGTTGCCACGCCCGCTTATGAAAATAATTCTGTATCACAATAACGGTGTAAGGTATCGTCAAACAAATTTTCGTCAATATAGCTGTTATCACCGTTAAAAATTTTTGTAATCGGAACATTTTCTTTATCTATTGGATCATATTAATTAAAATTTGATCTTTAGAGAGATAGTTGATTAAGCAAATTGATGTTTATGAAATTTTGAAAAACGGGCGTTACCACGCCCACTTATAAAAAAAAACGTCTGTAGGTATCTCAATAACGATGTAAGGTATCTGTATTTGGTAAACATATTGTACTTGGAATCACCAGCATCACCAGGCCCAACTTCCGTATAACCGAAATTTTGAAAAATGCAAAAATCTTCGTTTTTCAGTATTTATTGGAAAAACTTTACTCAATATAATACTAGCTGCGATTTGAAACAAAGAAAAGGGGTTTAATGAAATTATGGGCACCGCTCATACAAAAATACATCGCGAGGGTATATAAAATTCGGTTTTGCACGAATTTAGCTTTCCTTACTTGTTTTTTTTTTGCTTTTATAAGCTAAAGTTTCAAAAATACTTATTTTATCATTTATCTAAACGAAATATAAATATATAATTGTCATAAAAATAAATTTTTTTTTTTTTTAATTAAAATAAATTTTTGGTTGCTGCCTTGTTGATGTGCCTTGGCATAGATAATTGTCCTTTTTTTAGGTCAGAAAAATTGTAATGCATTGTATCGAAGCAAGTCCAATAAGATGCAGTCAATGGCAAAGAGGCCTTACTCCATGTATTTATTTTTGTTTTTACGGCGTCGACTGCCAAATTGCCAAAGCCAAAAAAACGTACATAGAAATTTTCACACTTCACGATATAAAATCAAAACCAAATTATATGAAAATTTTGTTTTGTCATGCCAATACCATCTTATATGTATATTGAATGTCATATTCATTGTCTGAAAGCTCATTGCATTGTCTGAAAGCTCTTTAGATTTGAAAGCTTAAATATTTAATTTATTATTTCATTTATTTATTGCTATTTATAGCTGATTTCAATATACAGTGATTGCTTATATAAAATATCAGACTAATAAAAATTCAACGATGACGATGACTTCACAAGGATCCATCGAATTGCCACCCGTTGAATGGGCAATGAAAATAAGGGATCTATGAAAACAAACGAGGACCAAATGCAGAAGAACCTAGCATGACTTGGCATTGAGTAACTAGCGCACAAGTTTTTTTTTTCAGGAAGAACGATGTCAAATGATTCTCTACCTTGTAAATTATAAAAGAAAGGAACCAATGCGATTCTTACATTTAAGAAATACGATTTGTTCAGCAGTTCCATGCAAAGTTTGGCGAAAAACAGTATTTAATTTTTTTGAGAGTTTTAACCCTTCGTCAGCATTTGTACGATATATCGTACATTTATTTTTTATGATGTTTGTTGGCTTAAGAATTTTTTGTGATACGTTGTCACGAGCCTAAAGCTGGATCTAATTCTCGATACTAATTTTCTATTTTCTAAATGAAGACTTTATAAAAACTAACCAGCATATTTTCTTGGGCCCTTTGAGCAAAATATTCGTTTTTATTTGAGTTGATTGCAAACTTTCTATTTACCAACATACAAATTCGTTCTATCGACCATGAATATACAATATTAGATATTTATTTTTAATCTCTATTCACTTTCTTATTAAAGACTTTGAATTAAAAAAATAAAATGTACGCTATATTGTACAAATGCTTCAAACTCATAAATCAATTTTGTTGATATATCGCACAAATGCTGAACACGGTTGTTTGCTAGTTGCGGTGTTGCACATTTATCAGTGATGCACAACGATGGCAGAGCTACCAATGCAAGCGCATCGATTTTGTCTTAGTATGTGTGTAGCTTGCCTCGCATAAAAATACAAACTTCCACAGATCACACGTACAGTACCACGTACATACAAGCGTCGCGACAGTTCGCTAGCTGCGCACACAAGATCTGTAGATGAAAGCCGAGCAACCTCATAAGGCTTCCGTGTGCATCACTGACATACATACATCTAGGGTGATTTTTTTTGACGTGTGGTTTTCAATGAGGTAATACTTTTTTCGGAGTTGGTCTTTACTTGATTTATACTCAGTTTGGTTTGCCATTTCTTAATGAACTCCGGAACAGCGTTTGCAAACGTTCGGTTAATGGGCCCAAAACGAGATGTCCACCGATCCCGATTTTCACAAGAAAATTGTGTTCAGCGATAAAGCTCACTTTTGGGTGAATGGGTACGTAAATAAACAAAATTGTCGCATTTGGAGTGATGATAATCCACAATCCATTGTTAAGACGCCATTACATCCTCAAAAAGTTACGGTTTGGTGTGCTCTATATGCGAGGGAATCAATGGTCCATACTTCTTCAAAAATGATGCCGGCCATAATGTTACAATCAATGGGGAACGCTATAGAGCCATGATGAATGACGAAACAATCAATTTATTGATTAAAACTTTTGGTGAGCGAATTAACCCGCGTCGTGGGCCTGTAGCGTGGCCTCCAAGATCGTGAACTATTTTTTGTGGGGTTATGTTAAGTCGCTTACCTACGCAGATAAGCCCGAGATGCGTTATTGCTGACATACGGCTCCAATTGCTGCAAAAAGTGGTCGAAAATTGGGTCTCTCGGCTGGAATTTATTCGAGGCGATCACTTGCCCGAAATCATTTTTAAAACATAATAACAAACCTATATCTTTATAATAAAGCTAAATTCTTGGCTATAGCATTAAATTATATACGTTTTAGTTATTCTTAAAAATCACATGTCTAAAAAAACATGTGTTCACTAATAACGCTGGTCAAACGCATATTGCCTATTTATTTTCATTTTATAGAGAACATTCGAAGAGTAAACACAAAAAAGAAAGATTAGTATTTATAAATTAATAATAGAGAATTAGAATTAAACACAAACCAAAATGCAAAAAGACCTAAAAAAGATACAAAAATATAAATCTTGAAATAATGTTTTTAATAAACCTTAAAAGTTAAATTTTTTGTTTAAAGTAAAAAGGCACTGAAGACAAGGTATTTGTTTATTTGATTAAAGATAATCGGCATAAAATACAAACCAAACAAAAAATAAATAAATAAATAGAAAATTATAAAAAAAAAAACAAAAAATATATGAACACAATAAAAAAGTACAAAAATATATAAATATGCATGCAAAAAATCTGTAAATCACAAATAATATCAACAATCAAATGAAAATTATATCCTCTTCTTCTTCTCTTATGGCGCTATAACCGTTTGTCGGTTTGGGCCGAGACCAAAAAGCTTCGCCAGTTCCCTTTTTCCTTCTCTAGGTTTCGCCAATTATTCACACCAAGTGAAGACAGGCCCTTCTGCACTTGGTCTTTCCAGTGTATTCGTGGGTGCCCTTGCCTCCGTTGTCCACGCATGGGTGCCGATTCAAAGGATTTTTTCTCCTGATCACCTTAATCCATACGAAGGACATAGCCAAGCCATCGCAGTCGTTGAATTTTTATAATATTAGTGGCAAAAAAAATTTGGAAAGATATCACACATTTAATTAATTTCACATTATTGCAATAAATTAAAAATAAAAATGAAATTTTATCAGAAAATGCGATTTATTTATGTAGCAAAAGTGCCACATATTCACACCTTATTTTTACTTTGTGCGATATATCGTACAAATTTAAATTTTTTTATTACTTTGCCGTTGATATATCTCAGGTCATTTGGGTCCTTACGGGGCACTGCCTCATAGGCAACCACGCAGGGCGTTTCGGAGTACCCTTTCACAGATGCTGTAGAAGCTGCAAATATTATGAAGAGGATGAAACTGTGTTTTCCATCTTCTATGCAACTGTCCAGCGCTAGCGAGAAGCAGGCTACGCTTTCTAGGGGTACCACTTTTTGGAGACCTCGGGGAATTAGGTTTTATAGACCCAAGATGCTTGGCGAGATTCGTCAAGAGCTCAAAATGGTTCAGCAAAGGGGAATGAACGCTAGGCTAGTGGTATCACAACGGGCCTCCAATCATGGCCTAAGTGGGTCGCTGAGGCAACAGTGACAGCCACATAGGTAGGTAGGTACCTACCTTGCCGTTTTTTTTTTCGGACGATTAATTTAGGAAATAGCGTCAAGGGGTTAAGGCCGATTGTTTTATGTGAAAGTTATTAGGAAAAAACAACAACAATACTCAAAGCAGTGGAAGTAAAAGCACTACTTCAGAGAGCCCTACATCTTCTCATCAGACTTCTTACTGCAAGGCTTCCGCGGAAGTCCAACCCAAAACACCAACGTTACACTTAAGCAGGCATCAAAATGCGCTGTGCTAACTTTTTAACACTTTTCTAACTCCACAACAGATGAGTCGTTTTTGGGCCATATCTAAAAAAAAATTTTAAAACTGTATGTATGCATATAGAAAAGGTTTATCTTGGTTCTGACACTCAAACGAAGTTACAAAATAATAGCAATTAATTGTTGATTCAGGTGCAAATTTGATTTTCTCCTAAACGAAATGATGTATGTATATGCATGGACACATTTATTTTGAAGGTATTAAGCAAATTTTATAAATATTTTTGCACACCGCATATATAAAATGTATATCTAGTTTATTTATTTTTTGTATTTTTAACACCTTGCCTCAAATTAAAATGCAAATGTCAATTTTCAAAATGATAGTTGCTTTAAAGGAAAAAGTTTGTTTGTTTCGTTGATTACTATTATAAATTATCAAAACAATTTTGTTTCGTTGATAATCAAAACACATATACACGGACAGTTCCAAAATGGAGCAGGGTGTAGGGGAAGGGGTTAACTCGGACTTCTTGGCAGAGGGTGGCTGACAACCTGCCTCAACGTGCTAGTGTCTTTCAACAGACATTTTTTCTATTGCCGAAGGCTGTCCCAAATTAGGGCGTAACTGCCTTCCGAAAATACAGGATGAGCGTGTAGCCATCTTCTCAGATAGCCGGGTGGCTATATTTGCTCTGGCATCTTTCATAACAAAATCGAAGCTGGTCAAGCTGTGCAATACTCTATTGAATGGAGTCTGTAACCAGCTCTTGGTAGATTTAATTTGGGTTCCTTGGCACAGCAGCATAGCCGCAAACGAAGTAGCCGATCAGCTGGCCAGAGAAGGGTCAGCGGCAACCTCCCAATACCATTGGGAGTGTTACACAAAACAATTTACCTCCTCCACCTTCAGCAATCCGCTCAACGGTGGCGCACAGCGCCAGGATGTACAATTGCAAAATTAGCAAGGCCCGAATACGACCTAAAGAGGACATCCACTCTTCTGGCGAAGGGTAGGCCTAACGTTGCGAGACTCGTGGCAGTTCTCTCAGAGCACTGGCTAATAGGTATCCACGCTAGAATGCTTGGCATTGCCCATTATGATTACTGCAGTAGCTGCAGGGATGAAGACGAAACAAGGGACAGTTGAGCACCTTCTGTGCAGATATCCAGCTCTAATGACGAAGCGTAAGGCCAGTCTGGGAGCGTTTGAGTACCATTCTCTGCAAGATTTTGGCTGTCAGAGTCTCAACGACATTCTGAAGTTCATCAACTACGCTAGTTGGTTGTAACGCAATAACACGAAGTTCATAGGTATCAGAACGGCACTCAGCTGCTAATTAGGCGTTGAGCTTCATCGCCGTCATGCAAACCTAACCTAACCTAACCAAAACAAAATATCTGTAACGCTTCAAAATTATCGGATATTTTCCTATAGCTTTGTGGCTTACAAATGACTATGGCAATTTTGCTGGTTAAAAATTCCTAGCGATTTACACAGGACAATAAACAAATTCATATTTTTGCGTTAGTGGTTTCAGTTTATTTCAGTTAAAAGTTTCACAAAGCTTGAAGAGTAACTACTTCACGCCTAAGTAAACGTTGGTTTCTTATAAATTGTTAAACATTTTCTAACTGCACAGTAATTCACTACCACCTATTTATCTGCAATTTTTCCTATTATAAAAGTCGAATTTTCCCAAAAAGCAGCGACGCTATGTACATTTCAAAAAAGTTATATAGAACTTTATTGTGCATTCAAAAAAATTTAATTCTTACAAATAATAGGAGAGGCAAGAAGCAAGGCATATTTCAAATGTAATATCCGGACCATGTTAAGTCTTGGGAGAGGTAAAGCCACCTCCAACTTTTAGTTAAATGGGAAAATAATTAAAGTCTCGGATAATTACATACCTTCCCAAGCTTTGATGACCCTGCAAATGAATCAAGAACTTCAAAATAGAAAATAATTATATTCAACTGCTGGATGTCCTCCTTAAATATGAGATTGTTATCACTGGGCGGGTTATATAGGCAATCAAAACTCAACAAACAAAAAAAACGCGCTTCCGAATTTCCCCTTTCTCTTATATGGCGCAGTAACATAAACGATGTCGATCAATAATCGGAAGGTTTTGAAAGCTTTCAAACAAACTATAGACAAAGTAAAATGTATAAAAAAATTAACGATTTCGAAACGTTTTATAACTGATGGATTTGTATTCCCATGTTAATATCTTTAGATTATCTATTTAATGAAACAGTGGTTGTTCAACTAAGACAATAGTCTTTTAAGAGTACAATTATTTTAAGATATAAAACTTTTAATAAATGTTTCTATTTAATATTTAATTTTTATTTTTTGCAGTTGCCTATTGAATTTTAATAAATAATTACAGTAATGTTTAAGATTAATTTATGTCGTATTTTTTTCATTTAACGTTTGAACCAAATTGAGTTTTATATAAAAAAAAAAAAACCGCGGCAGAAATTTTACCGATATTAACTTTTTTTTTAATAGTTCGAAAAATTTTGTACTTTTAATTAAGTTCAAAACTTGAGACTATATGGCTTTTATTTAAAAATGTATATGGGTCCGAGCTGAAATTTTACATGAGTTCCCAAAAAAAACCCCCAAATAAAATAAACAGAATTATGCATTGTGCAGTTTAAAAGTTAATTTATAATAACGAAATGGGTTAATTTTTATGACCATACAGTAGAACGAAAAAACATGTTTCAAGTTATAAATATGTACATAACTTTTAAAAATTTTCCAAAATTTGTTTAGCTTTTTGAAACATGAAGCAAGAATTATTGTGCCAAAAAAGCGAAGTTAGTAGCCTTTGCTGAGGTTTCCGCGAATTTATAAAATGTGCAGTATTTTTTTAGTTTAATTATGTGTGACGAACTCCGAGGATATACGAGGTATGTTCAAAAAGTAAGGAAACTTTATAATTTTATGCAAAAATATTTATTTATACATCAATTTTCCAATTACTTAGAGTAAATTATTTGCATGTACGAGGTGTGTTCAAAAAGTAAGGTAGCCTTGTTTTTTGCAAATCTCCGCCTTTTCATAGGTCTATTTAAATTTCGGGAACATGAAAAAGTCGCAGGGGGCCAAATTCGGTGAATACGACCATATAAAACCGTTTAAAACAAACTTATTTATTTGTCATTTTAAATAAATTCCATGGTATTCTAGTTTAATTTGTTCTTTACAAGACAATTTGTAAATTTGTAGAGCAAACATAATCATGAGAGAGATATTATTTTTGGCTTACATGGAGCTGAGAAAGAAAAAGTTAACATAAGGCAATTTAACTGTTAACTAAGAATATAATACTGACATTACTTTTGCAGTAAGGATTAATATAGCGATTTTCCACTATAATTTTTCTTTTAGCAAATATTGAAACCTTTAACAAATTAGGCAATACCAGAATTCATTTCGTGGATAGCAAAGAGAAATTATACACATTCCCAACACTGCAACTCTCTTGAATGTAGGCATTAGTCGTATTCAATGAACTCGACCAGTTTGGGAGAGCAAGAAACGGACCTGCGCAGAACCTTACTATCCACAGTTTATTATAGGAAATATGCGGTTGATATGATTTCGCTTATGAGACAATACGCATTGCTTTACTTACTTGAAGTGGGCGCTGTTAATTTAAGTATGAAAACCAATATTCGCATAAATGGCAGATATAGAAATTTATAATAGCTATGAACATTTTTTAAATCCATTAAATAAAGAAAACCTCAACAGTGAAACAATTCCTCCTCTTCTACCCGAAAATATCTCCTCTTCTACCCGAAAGCTAGTGTCAAACACTGTTACGAAAAATAATGAAAACAAATTTAGCTATTTATGGAATAAAAGCAACACCCGATTCACACGATTCATGTACATGATACCAATTTTTCTTCATGCCCTTCGTATTTTTAATTTGTGTTTACACACTATTAATTTGAATTAAAGTTTTTCGTTTTCTGGTGCACCTCATTTCATTAACATGCGAGCAGAGTTGAATTTAATACTTGAATCGTGTAAAAGCCGTCTAAGCATAAGTGAAGCGAACCAAGAGATGGCTACAACCAAACGTTTCATTGCAATTTTTTTACTTTGAAAATCTCCGTCATTTAATTTCGCACTCTTGTCCATTTTGCCGGTGTGGATTATGACCACTTCATATTCACAACTGCCACTAACAAGTCAACTGAAATGTGAAATCACACCAACAACAATACGAGTATGTTAGGGAAACAGAAGCAGCAATCACAATCGCAAAAGTATGCACAGTAAAAACACAAAATAACTGAAATAAAAAAAGGAGTAAACAGCCATAAATGACTTCTTTCAAAACAAAAGGTGAAGTTGTAAAAATGACATAAAGGAAAATAACGTGGCCAAGAACCACAGGGTGGTGAAGAATCGGCATGTAGCCAAAGAGGGGAAAAACCCTTTTCTAATAGAAAAGTAAACGATTTTATTTGTAACAATTTATGCCAAACAAATTTTATCCATTTAAATGTGGATTTTTAATTAAAGGCCTTAGAAAGCGGTCCATATTTCTGTTAGTATTTATTCTTTCGAATTGGCAATTCGTCGCTTTTATTGAAAAAGCATCGCTCTTTATTTAAAATTATTCATTTTTGAAGGGTTTCAAACGCAAATACAAGTAAATAATGTAAGCACAAGCGAAAATGGGCCTCCTTAGTCGAATAGGAAACAATGTGTTTTTAAAGAATTTTTTAAAGTTTGTTGAGCTTTTTACAAATTTTAAAGCCTAAGAAAATTTAATAGGCAAAAATCTCCTAAAAATTCTGATTACTTTTTCTGAAATCGTGAGTAATGACAAAGGGAAAAAAACAAAATTCCCAATTTTTATTTTAAAATTGGTCAATATTTTAAAATTGTCTACAGCACTTTAAACTTCATAAGATTTTTTTTCGTATAACTGCTATAAAAAACAAATCAAAATAAATACTGAATAATTTAGTTGCGATCAGTTCGAATTTGTATTGATGATTTTTTAGGCTTGTCTGATCTATTACTTGTTGATGCAAATAAAATACTTTTTATTTCATCTATGCCCGACGTTTCGCTAAATATTTTAGCATCTTCAGGGGCGGCTCTATTTATTTCACCAAAGAAAAATGTAAAAAATAATTACATGAAGTTGTTAGCACATAGAACTTAAACAGAAGTTGTTAGAACATGAACTTACAATATTGGTTTGTTTAAAATAAACTTAAGAGCTACATTTATCTGTACCACTTCCTGTGGTATTTATTTTTTGATTAAATAAAGGTTTAAACAGAATCAAATCGCCAATAAAATTTCGTCGTAAGGAGCGCTGCCACTGGGTGAAAATCTTCAGTTTTTTCCATTATACTTGTAGGTAAACATTTTTCAACCAAATTTTTTTTTTTTTTCATTTATAATATTTTCTTTGGTAACATTTCTCGCAAACAGCTGACGACGTCGCCCCCGCCGGCAGTGACAAAATTAATATTAAATCTATCCTCGCCAAGTTTCGTCGGATGAACGTCGTCGCCGCTTTGGCTGAGCGCAATCTCATTCACTGCAGTGTATTTCAATTTTGACAGCGAATTTCCATGCGACGAAATTCGTTGGCCGATTTGATTATATTTATAGCATAAGAGCCTTTCCATTCAATAAATGAAAATTCTGATGAATATTTATTTGTAAAATTTTTGTAAATTTTTTTTTCCTTTTTCAAAAATTGACCTAAAAAAATTATATCAAACACACCTTTGACATTTTTCTTAAAAAAATTAGTGTTTCTCTGTGTTATTTGCTTAAAAGACAAATATGTATTTTTATAAGTGAAAATTTAATTTTATAAAATAAATACCCATATATTCCATTTGTGATGTTATTTACTGGATACAATAAAAAGCTTATACAAGTACAATTTGAAAAATAAATATTCATACATAAGTAATCAATCAAAAATATATAAATTTTTAACGTTTTTATAACAATTCTCTGAAAAAATGTATTTCTAATATAAAAAGGAAAAAAAGGTGCGTGTATAATTTTTTTTTCTTTAATTTTTTGTTTGAATGTGTTGGTCAATTCCATTTTTAGTATATATTTTACATAAGAATGTAGAGAAGTATAAAATATTTTCTGGAAGATTTATACTCAGTCAGAGAAAAAATGTATATCAGAAGTGTATTAAAATGGGATCGTGGTTTTTAGAGTTAACATTTTACTTACCGACTGTGGTGTTATCAATCACCAATATGTTAATAAGTTCAGACAATTAACGGACAAGATCGGACAATATATAGCTAAAATGTATAATCAAACTTCAAAGATTTTACCATCATAAAATAAATCCACGTTAAAAAAAAAAATTTTGTAAAATCTGCAACCCAAACGACGACAAAGGTCGTTGTTTGATAGTTTGGAGTTCAGGTCAGCAGTGAACTTATAATTTATTTTCTATTTTGAGTTTCTAGCAGTTTTCGTGGTATTCGCTATAAAAGTTCAACACATGTAAACGTAACGAATTGATAACCCTCGGTTTTCTTGAAATGGTCAAGAAAGCAAAAAAAACGTATGCACTAGAAATGAATGCCGTTTTTTTTTTTTTGCTTTTATCCCTTTCATCTCTTAGCCGCACGCCGGTAACAGTGGCTGCTGTGGCGGTCCAAACACTCACAATAATGTAACAACTTAATTTCACTTGAATGCCTTTTTGTTGCACAAAACATAAAAATATGTTTTTGCCTCTGCACAACGTCAAGCAATTTTATTTCAGAAGCGTCGTCGCTTGATGTGTTCTTTGCGTTTTTTTTTATCATTGTGGCGAATATTAGCTTCATCCTGCGCGCTTACCGTCGCTCGCAGCTTTATAATTGCAAATACAAGTCGACCTTCAGCGAGCCAAACCGCACTTTCTTCCGTTTTTCGGTGTTTTTCCACTCATTCTTGCTTTCAAACATTTGTTTTCGGTCTCCTGCTAATTTAGTCTTTGTATTCTTCTTTTATATATTTAAAATTTGCACTGAAGCGTCTGTATTGCTGGTTTTGTTTTTGTTAATTTAATTTTACGTTTTTTTTACAACATAGATACTTACTTGTATTTTGCTTGTTACGCCGCTTTGATGTGCCTCCCGTTCGCCACCTTAAAATGCGATGAAAATACAACCATCTGCTTAGCTTCCATCGCCCTGGCGAAAAAAAGGAGAATACAGTCGAAGCGACGCTTGCTGGCGTTTGTTTTGTTTTAATTAAAAACTTTTACACATCCAACTCAAACGCCAAACAAACAACATCCAACAAGTTGCGCAGCTACCAGGCACCAGTCACCAGTCACCAGCCGCCAGTCGGTCAGTCAGCCAACAGTTAGCTAAATGTTGGTTGTCCAACGAAGCCTAATTATTTCAGTTTGAATTTCTATGAGTTCATTACACCGGCTGAGCTGCCCATATGAGCATTTTTATGTGTGCGTTTTGCCGGTGTAGTAAGCATCAATTTGCAATGTTTGCAAAAATCCAACTGATAATAAGCTCACTAACGCTGTCGTTTCTGTTGTTGACTGCACTAAATAAGTCCAACTCACAACCGTGTGGTTTTCATCTCGCTTCGAATTGCTGTGCTTTTCCGCTATTTGCGTTCATTTAAATCGTTGAATAGAAGGCTAAAAGTTATATCTTTTACCGCAATGCTTGAGGTTTCGTAGCATAATGTGGAAATTCAGCTAAACCCGCTTCGTTGAGTAGTTTAAAAGGTTGTCGAAAAGGCAAACTCATTTTTATGCAATACAGAAGTTCAAAGGTCATAGGGCAATGCATGGCCCAACTTGAACTTCCGCGAAAGCATGAAAATTGCAGCGAAAAACCACATACTTACTCGTATATGCATGCTGACAGATGTGCATTTAAAAATAAATTACTAAATGGAACCAAGAAAGCTATTTTAAGGGGTTATATAAACTTATTCTCTGAAAAAAAACGGTTTCTTGAAGAGTTTTTTTTTTTTGCAAAGACGGGTTTTTTTTTTAATAATCAAACACTGCGTGTACGTTGATATATGTCTGAAGATGTTTAATTTAATTTTTAAGTTGAAAATGTGCCCATTTGTTGGCACTACAGCTGCTGCGCTGATACACTTTTTTTCTTACACGCTTTGCGGTGAGCCATGATTATTAGGCAACGGATCATCTGCAATAAAAAAACAACAGTTTTCTTTAGTCCATATCATAAAGACGTACTCGTACGAAGGATTTAGCGAAATAAACATTTTCACACAAATGGTGATGATTTTACTGAAAAGTTCGATTTTTGAACGTCAGTTCATCTCTAAAAAAAAACTTTTGTTTCAAATAAAAATTCCTTCCTTCAAGTATGGGATTTTGCAGTTTTTAAGTAGCTTGCAACTAATTAGATCGATAGGTCACATAGTTCTTGGGAAACCTTGCTCACCGCAACGGGACTTTTTAAAAAACATCAATTAGCGATAATCGCTTTCAAAGTTTGGCACGTACTTTCTTTAAGAAATTTGGAGGAAATTAACTCAAAAGGATATGCTTTAAGAAAATGCAATACAAAAATTTTCGTTTTTTTCGATCAACAAAAGTGTACATAACCCCTTTAGTAATTTATATGGAACTTATTCGAAAAGGGAGTTAAGAACGAGATTTTACTAAATGTTTCCGGTTTTCTTCGGGTTTTTCATAAATAATTTTGTACGGTTTTTTTGAAATCTTGATTTTTCGAATATCAAATATATCGGCTTTTTTTTATCTCCAAACCCGGGTTTTTTATCTAGTTGTAAATTTAAAGAAATACGGCAGCACATCGACTAATTTTACATCCATTATATTGCCATTATATATATTTAAATCCAAATAATTTGTAGAAAAAACGAAGGAAATGTATTTTAGAAGATTTTATATTTTTAAACAAATGTCAAAAGAAAACGGAAACCCCTGAAAAATTGTCTAACGCCTTACTGTAAAGAAATTGGTATAATCTGAAGTTTTAAAATTTGATACCTTGCTTTTATATTTTTATTTTTTGTGTTTGTCCTAACTTTTAGTGATATGCTTATCATCTGGTCAGAATTTGGAGACTTCATTTCAAAACTAGAGGCTTTATTTTGGGACCAATTAATGACAACTGCATTTTATTTTCAAAATATTTATTTCATAGAAATAATTGCATTTAGGTGCATGTATGAACATTGATGTAGTCCTATCTTACTTAGAACACGAACCGAACAAATTAGGAATCGGTCGAAAAAGTCGAATAATCAAACATCCTAGCAAAAACACACGAAGATAAATTTAGAACCAAGACAATATAAACTTTGACGAACTCTTCCACAAAAATTCGATATTCTGAAGAAATTTTACCGCGCAAGATAATTCGATACTTATGACATCTTGCGAACCATCTATTTGAGGTTTGTCAGATATTCCGTTGAAATTTACATATATCGGAAACAGCGTTTAAAAAAACTCTAACTACTTGGGATTTGTTTCACAGTTTCTTTAAATAAATTGTATCTCATTCGACTTAAAATATGTTTTTAAACTATCTACAGTGACTTGGACACTAGGAATGGAGAGAAACATGGAACATTTAAATTTTTGCCGTTCTAATAATTAACTTATAATTGGAGGTGCTGTTTCTTGTTTTCTAAACGCATTTCCATTGGTCTTGAAATGAGCAAAGTATTTACATTAACAAATCAAACGTAAAACCTTATTTACAATAATGTTTTTTGGTAGTTTACTAAAACATACTAAGCCAAATGATTTTGTTCTTAAATACATTTTAACAAGTTTGGCTTCAAACTTATTTATTTCTCTTAATTTTTCATGTATCTCAGGAAAGAACTTAACTCTTTTTTTATACCCGAGCGTACTTGTACACAAGGGTATATTTACTTTGTTCGCGTAACAGTTGTTTGTAACAGCCAAAAGGAATCGAAATATGTATAGGCATACATATACATAGCAAAACGATCAGAATGAAAAGAGGAATCGATATCGCCCTGACTGTCTGTACGTCCGTGCACACGAAAACTTGCGTAAAAATTTAGGTATCTTAATGAAACTTGGTATGCTCTTTGTCCAAGGTAGGTGTCTATGAAGAATGGCTGAAATCTAACGATAACCACGCCTACCTCCCATATAATGGTATTTTTGAAAAATGCAAAAATTTCGTTATTTCAGTATCTATTTGAGCAAAAAGGGTGCAAATTGATATTTAGAGCAATTTTAAACAACGAAACTGGATTTGTTTTGAAATTTTGAAAAATGGGCGGTACCACGCCCACTTATATTAAAATGCCTGTATCTCAATAACAGTATTAAGTATCGTCACTATGGAAGTACCTATAAAATATATCGCGAGGGTATAAAAAATTCGGTTTCGCCCGAATTTAGCCTTTCTTACTTGTTGTGGTCTTTAATTTTCTGACAAGGATATATTCTGTCATCGTTTTACGGATTAATTCCTGAGACAAATCCGCTACAGGACTGCAGGTAAAGCAGAGCTTCCGAGAATTCTCTTCACTTTTTATTTAGTCCTCAAAATTGAGAAATCTCTTTGGCAGTCCTATTGAAAACGCAGCAAATTATGAACTTGATATCCTTGCTCTTGAACTTATAGCACGTTCAGCTGCACTGATATAATGGTGGAAGATGACACTCATATAGATACTCACTGATACCGAATACTTTACACTATCTGTGGTATGAAATATGCTAAGAAAAACAAAACAATATGTGCTCAGAAGTTTTCTCCTCTAGCCCACACAACCAGCAGTTCGTCCCCACATAGATTATCATTTTGATATGATGGTTCCTCAGCATGCAACGACAACAGGTATTCGGTGAGAATTCTATCGCCCTTCTCCCTCTCACTTATTCAGTTCTCAGACAATATTCCGGATGTAGTCACAAATCATTTGGAGTAAATTTTGCCGTTCGACGAGCAAACATTGAGTTGCAATTCGCGAGTCAGTTGTGGCTTGCGTTTCGTGATAAAGTCAGCGTTTTCATAGCCATCAAATCACTTAAGATCCGTAAACATCGGTAAAGTAAATCGCTGCCTGGCTATTTAAATCAATGCAGCCAAACGTGAAATGCCTGTGATAATTCTAAGTGATTTAGTTAAGCTCGTGCGCATGGCTTCCGCGATGGACGAACTAAATAAACAATGGAGCTTTCCGAAAGCGATACCGTAGCTTGCTTTATTGGCTTTTGGCTACCTGACCAGGGCGATAATCGGTCGTAACACCATAATAAATTACCAGCAAGTCAGTTTCGTGAATATTCCCCAAGGTTTATCATGAAGCCTCTGACAAGCAAAAAATGCGCAATTCTTTACATGGATCTGGAATAAACTTCCTACTATCATTATAACACAAAATAAACGGAACCGTATGCATAAAAAAAAATTCGTTTAACCCATTTCTCTCTAAATTGATGAACCACATACAAATTTGATATGTAATAACTTAAATTTAATATCTTGCTATGACTTTCAAAAAATTTTCAAAATTTCAATTGTTTCAATTGATTTATTACACAAATATACTATTAATTTTGTATAAAAAATATAACATAAGGCAGTGAATTAAGTGAAGACAATGCCTATTTCTCAAGTATTCTGAACTCATAATAACCTAACTATTATTAAAATAGATATTCGAATTCTTTTTAAAACATGACCTTTAAACAGTTTATCTTTCCCAGTCGGGCTCGCAAAACTACAAAGTGAAATCGGAAATTTAGCAGTGTTATGTTTGATTCAATACTACAAGTTGGCTTCTTATAAAATATAACATTATAAAATCGAAATATATAACTATTAATAATATTCTTCTTGGCTTCAGATTGCAACTTGTAACTACAAATATAAACCAAGAGAAGGCTCTCGTGAAATTTGCATTTATTTGATATAAATCACAAATACATTGGCGAATTCAATTACAAACAATACATCCTTAAGCCCACACAAATGCGAAGAGTAACTTAAAATATAATAAATTAACCACATTTGCTAACGCCTAAGCATTGCGGTTGTTTCAGGTGAACATAATATTGCCAAGCAGCAATACGCCAGTCCAACTAAATTGAGCTGTGGGATGCTGAGCTTGCCGACCACCAAATTATCCTTGTTGTTGCATTAAGCAAATTACATGGTAATACTAAATTAACCAAAGCTTATTACGAGAGTACAACTGCGAAACCATGACACAAATTAAATATACTATTACAACAATATATACTTACATAAAACCAAAGATAATGCATAAGCATAGCCACAAGACTCTTAAACAAACCCATTTAAAAACCGACATCAGCGTCAGCAGCAAAATTCACTTTCATGCCAACAACACAGGCATTAAATAAAAGCAATAACAAAGGCAAACGAGCGACATAAACTTCAAAAGCGGCAGCCTGCCACAGATAGTGACAGTGGCGACGAAGTTACCACACTGAGTAGCACAAAAGGCTCAGTGCCACAATCAAACGGCCAAAAAGCTGCAACATATAAATATCTAAATATATACAAGCATATGTACATTTGCATCTACTCGTACATACATACATAAGCGTGTAAACAGCTGCGATGGCCTACCTACAAGTGACACTTGTCGATTGTAAAATTCCGACGACTACCAATTTCGACCATAGTGGGAAGATGGAGCGCAGGTGAGGTGATCAGCAATGGCAGGCCGGCAATGAGCAATAAGCACGGCTATCGGGGAGAAGGGAAGTGGCTGTGCCCAAAAACGCATGGTAAATGGAGGCAAGAAATGATAAAAAAAGTCCGCACACCAACTGCCAAAGCGCCAAATTAAATGAATTTTATTTATACGAATTGCGGAAAACATGTGCCCCAAACGCTGCGCATCAGCCACAGTTGTAAGTAACTCCACGCATACCGCGCTCCCTTTTCCTCACACCACTGTGCGGAAATGCATATGCACACACACACACACATAAGGCAGCTGAGTACTCGCAATTTAAGTGGAACTTTTATTGCTGCAACATTTTCGGCGGCGGCAATAGGACAACAACAAATACAACGTTGTCGTAAGTATCCGTGCTCAGTAATATGATGACACGACGCCATTTTTGCACAAGCACACTGTGCGGCATTTGCAATCTGCCAGTGTCGCTGACACACTGCCACACGCCTACCCCAGTGCCTCCCCCACCCCGGATCAGAGTGGAATCACTACATGAATTTCTAGTGTATTTTAGTTTATGAACACAAAACGTGCCGGCACACTCCCGCGCGCCGACACATTCGCCCACCCGCACTTTCATCCTTTCGACTCACTCTTGGCTTTGTCCTCTCGCCTTCGCTGTTTGTGTTTTTTCATAAATTTCTTATGAGACACGAAGCGCAGAAGTAGAAATTACTGAAAGCCAAAAAAATAACATAAACCCACAACACCAACAATAAAATGCTGATGAAATAAAACTAAAGTGGTATAAAATTATGTTGTCATGTAGCGAGAGTGCTCCACCGACACTCGACGCCACTTCACGCCACCGATGAGCAGGACTGTGGAGCCAGCGCGGCGCATTGTTGTGGTATGGGCTGAGGCATCAGCGATCAGCCACAATGCTTTTGGACCCTCGTCGCAACGTTTCACTTACAGGACGCAATGGCAGTGAGCAGTTGCTTACGAGCTGAATCGTTGCATGGCTAACTCATTTGCTTGGCTGCCACTGTTGCTCTGTATCGGTCTGTGTGGCACTGTGCAGCAGCAGCAGCAGCCGCCGCGTTGTTCTGCAGTCATGCCATACGAATTTTATGCCGCACAACGCCATTGGGACAGATTTGTTGAAATGCAAGCAAAAATTATATTTACAGATGAAAGTGTTGCCTCCTGTATCACCGCGCCTGAGACTGCTAGCAGAATTTGTGCACACAAGGATTTGGAATTTTGGCGGTGTTCTTTTATATATACATATGTATATATTTGTATGTGTATGTATGTGTGCGTCTGAAAGAATTTATGGCTTAGAGCGCCTACAAAAGCGCTGCAATCCAGAAGCTTTCAAACGCTCACACCCACGCAGAACTATGCCAGGCTTAAGCATTCGCTTTGCAACTCACACAGAATTGCCTGATGGTTGGTTAATAATTACTCGCAGCTTAACTTCCTGGGATTCCTTTTGATAAATTTCATAGTTTGTGCAAACGAAAACGTAAGCGACAAAGCAACTGTAATGAAAATTTCACCTGTGGCTCTGCGTAAGCTGTACAGATGAGCTTAGCTTTTCAACTAGTAGTATTAAATAAATATTTTTCATTTTAGTTCAAATTCTTCTTCACTACAAACGTGCCGCCTAATCGCTTTTTTTTTAATATCTATCATTTCTGCCATAGTACAAATGCGGCTTCGTTGTTCATCTTGTAAAACCAATTTAAGTATTATTCAGCTTATGCAGCAATTTTCATTCGTACAATTGAAAAAATCTCACGAGGGTGAAGTTATTTGTAAATTATATTCCATAACTTACGCAATCAATCAAACAAACGAAACACATTTTCAAAGTTACCACAAACGCATACATACTATGTAGTAGCATAATAATGCCAAAGGTAACCATAAAATTGATACACATTTCAATTAGCACTCCTCAATTGCACAAGATCGGGAACAGCGGTAGCAGCTGGAGTAAAAAATTGCCACAGATTTAAAAAATCCACTATCCACAGCAGACTATTGATACAAAGTATATACAGAATGCGTAGGTGGGCTACGTACAGTGTAACAAATTGGATTTTGAAATGAATTTTTTTAAGCTATTCATTTAAAATTGAAGACGCCCAATGCAACGAAAATGGTGGCGATGAAAATCGTACGAAATGGAATGATACAAACGGAAATGCTTGGAAATGGCATTTAATAACTGAACTCACTAGAAATTAACTCACCAAACCCTTATTCACTTTATCTTAAACCCCCACTCCTTAACTCCCCACACTTTAATTTACCACTCTTTAGATCACAGCATACAATTTTATGTTATGCTACATTATGTTATGTTATGTTAAATCATCTTACGTCAGGCTATGTTATGTTATGTAACGTTACGTTATGTTAAGTTATCTTACGCAAGGTTATGTTATTATTCGTTATGTTATCTTATGTTACGTTATGTTATGTTAAGTTATGTTAAGTTTGACGACGGGTGTGGGGTGCTCGAAAATCGTTTGGCAATGCAATAGATATTTTTTTCTTGCCAAACTTAAACTCGCCACAATTAATTTACCAAAGTAAACCTTAACTCAACTAAGCTTAATTCTTTATCTTAACTAACCATACCCAAAGTCCCAATATATTAACTCTCCACCCATAAAGCCATCATACTTCACCATATCTCTCATTTTTTCTACTCATCGATTTCACCCAATGACAACTAGCCTCACCCCATCTCACATCTAAAACTTAATATGGGAAGTCCTTTTAAATTTAATTAATTTCTGTAAATTTTAAGCTGCACTTATGCATGAGCATTGTGTATCAACTACCATATAAAGAACTGACATTAGATAGTATTTTTTTCAAAGTGGTTAATAAAATATGTAGAATTTAGAATCAAAGATTGCCTGAGATAAAAATTCATATAACGGATTATAATTTTTAAAGTGCCTCTTCATTAAAAATCGTTAGAATTAAGTTTAGGTGATCTAACATATGAACAATAATATTAGAATGGATTTAAGGCTACTTAAGTTATATGCATTCCTAGTGCACTATTTGCCCACACCAGCCCTAATAAATGTTCTTATACTGTAAAATTTGTATGTGAAGCCAACCTGCGAATGCAACAACAATTTAGAAAAACAAAACGACAATAAAACAGCAATAGCAAACCTGAATTTCGACGAAAGATTAAAAGTGTGCATACGTGTTTGACCACAGAGCCAGCCGCAGCCATTCCAAAAGGCTTATGACGAAAATGCCGCAAATGCGTTGCCAAAGCAAGGGAACAGACATACGAGCACATTTCCATATGCGCAAATCTACAACAATGCGACTATCAATGCCGTTCGTTTTGCTGTTGTCTGTCTGTCGTCGCTGTGGTCTCTGACTCGCTGTGAAAATCGAAAAGTAAGTGGCAGCCAGTCAGACAGCGGGAACTTGTCGTCATCGTGGTACGAGTAGCTTTGGTTTAGGTGAGTGGATTCGCTTGTGTGGATAAAGGCGTCTAGCCACAGCGTTGCGGAAATAGTTTCTATCCTATAACACACACACACAAACGCGCGTATAACAACCGACAACGAAATTACTACAAAGTGTAACAATACTAGTTGCTGCCGAGCCTCAGCAAACGTTAACAATACACCACAGATTGGTTACGTATCCGCCTCAGTCACCCAAAAGCACAAGAGAAGATCTATTCATATATATCTATTCATATACATACATACAAATAAATGTATACATGTGGCGATAGCGGAATGCAATCACACATACACAAACGTGATGAACAGGAAACTCAAAAACAAAGCCCGTCAACCAGAGATTTTATGTGGCTTTGCGTTGCGCAAATCGTACAAAATCACTAAAACTTCAAACAAATCAGCTTGCGATGTACAAATACTAGTTATGTTTGAACGAGTATGGTGTGTATGTACATATGTACGTACCACTGTGCCTAAAATACAAATTGAATTGTGTATTTCCCGATCATCTGCTATGGCAAAAGCTAATAATTTCAGATTTTTGGTTTATATGGAAAAAATAGTTCAGCATTTGAATTTTTTTTTGTGGCATGTTTACTAATCGGTCTCAGTAAATACCAAGATATTTTCGTAGCTGAATTTCTGTATCTTCTTTGATATTTGCAGACAGTTTCTTTAAAATATATTCGAAATAGTTTAAACATTAACTAGGCAGCAGCAGTAGAGCAGTCAATTGAATTTTTTTATCAGAATTCCGAACAATAAAATTTTATTTACTCTTTTCTTTGTTTGAATTGTTCAAATTGTTAATTTGGAGTGATGGGTAGAGTAGGGAAAGATCATTGATAATTGATCTGTGCCCTACCCTCTTTATAGAGCTCTGAAAAGTCCTTTAAATATGCCTGAAGTTTACCTTTGGTGGTGCTTGAAGAAAATAACTTGTACGGACAAGGTTTAAACCACAGAAAAAGAGAAATGCGCATATTCTTTTTTTTTTCAAGGTACGAAAAAAATTTGCAGAATCCTTGTTTTTAATATGACAGAGATTCCACTGCTTCCTTTTGGCTATATATTGGTATTCCTATTTTTATTAAAATTGAACTCATATTTCAAAACATCTCGGTCCACTACACATAATACAAGAATATTGCAAAGAGATTATTCAAAGCTCAGTTAATGGTAATTTTTTGCTTCGCTTTCATTGTTATTATAGTTTCAAGTTCTTTCCATTATGTTTACATTATAAAACATAATTTTTAATTTGTTTCAATAGCAAATCAAATTCTAACTTTAAGTTGAAAAACATGAAGATATATTAAAATATTGTTTTTGTTATGTTACACTTCTTTAGTCACTGTTAGCTTTGACAAAATCGTACATTTTTATGCAGATGACAAACCTCACTGTATTTTTACGGTATAGACTATTGGGAAGAGCTTAGTATATCTGGTAAGTATTCGCCAAGAGTGTTTAAGCTCAAACCAATTCAAGAGCCTTCCTGTTATGTTCTTAAGGTCAGCTTTCCGGCCACGAGCGCGTTAGCTATTGACTTGGTCGCTAAGTTTAATGCTTGGAAGTTAGAGAAACTATATGCCCATCGTACTCTTCTCCAAAAATTTTGATCATCTTCAAGTCAGTATTTTGCAGCTAGAAATTTTCCACAACTGTAAAAATCCCCTTCTTACTCTTACTATGGTGTAATTATCATGGTCAGATAGTAAGCAATGAAAATGTTACAGCAACGCAAAAATAATTAGTCACACATTCTCATTTTTAGCACTGAACAAGTTATAACGAACCGAACACTTAGCAATCAGAGTTGTAGATAATTATTTAAATAAATTTTCCTATGTAAAAAAAAATGTTTAAACTATCAAGTTTATGACTTTTTTTTTAATAACGATGCGTTATAACATTTTGTGAATACTCTTTTTGTGTAAAACACAATATTCTAAAAAAACAACTACCTTGAAGGGGTTAACTTCAAAGTTTTGCGAATTTGTAAAAAATTTATTTATCGGTTTTATTAAAAAAAACCAATCCTTAAATTAGCACTGATCACTTCTCTTTACCCAACTAATTGTGATTGTTTCCATTAAAGGAAAGGAAAAGGTCGTTCGTATGGATGAGGATGATCCGGTGAAAAAATCCTTCTAATCGGCACTCATCTGTGGACAACGGAAGCAAGGATGACCACGAATACACTGGAAAGACCAAGTGCAGGGGGACCTGTCTTCACTTTGTATTCTCATTGACGAAACCTAGCGAAGGAGAGAGTGAACTGAAGCTTTTTGGTCTCGGCCCAAACCGACAAACGGTTGTAGCGCCATAAAATAATAAGAAGAAGACGTTTTGATGTACAGTCGATGGTACAACGCCGAAACCGACACCTCAAAAGCCATAACGGAAAATACTTCGAAGATGAACTTATCTTTCATCTTGCAATAAAATAAAATATCCGCTAAACAAATTAATTTGCTTGCGATATAAATTTGAAAAATCAATATTAGCACCGGAGAAATGTTAGTTTTCTCGAACGAATATTCTTCACAAAATGTGACTGAATCCAAAAGAATCTTACCAGCGGAGATATTGCGAAGGATAACTTCTACTATGAGCTACAAATATTTGGGTGATGGACACCCCCCTCCCCCTGGGTATTTTGCTTTGAATATTTATAATAATGTCGTCTTTGAAAACCATTAATCAATTGTTCCAAATTTTCATTTCACAAGCAATAAATTTAAAAAGTAGCAACCAGAGGGTGACTCGCTCAACATAACATAACTAAAACTTAATGCTTAGCTATTCAGCGGATTGTCTGACACATTGCTTTTGAGTGATAAACAAATGTAATTCAATCTAGAGAAACTGGCAAATCTACTCTTAATAATAATAGCAACAAAAATACAATGAAACCCCAAATAGAGTGAAAGATATCCAACACACTCTGTGTAATGACACTTTCCAATGTTTAAAAGACACTTTTCTTGAAATGAAAGGAAATTTCATTGAGTGACTTTGAGTGAATGAAGCAGGAATATGAAGTGCAAATTGTAAACCAGAACGATGAACAAGATGGCAAGCAAACAGAAAAACAAGTTAAAAACATTAAGAACATTCAAGCAAATGGCTATGGACGGTGACGACGAAAATGGTACAACCAACAGTACAAAGTACAAAGTATGTATGCATTTACATACAATCTCCCAGTGAAGTGTCAATACAACAAGTAGAAATGGAAACTAAAAAATCCGACTACCACAACCGTAATATAATGATCGGCAGCAAAAAAAGAACTGCAAAGACAACAGGACATGCAACATAAAACGAAATGAAACGTAACACGGGAATAACAATAATACACAGACATACATACTCGTAAAGTATATTTGCGAAATGTGTACCCAGCAGTTAACGACCAACACAGCCTTGAGGTAAGCGCAACGTCAACCGATAATTTTAGATATCTCTAAAAAGTGATATTAACTGAAGTAAATGGTTCAATGCTTTATAAATCCGTCGAGCACGACAAACTGAGCTTCAGCCAAAATTTTGCAATACCCGACCGAAGCTGATGCGAACATTTAAGCTCTGAACTATCGAAAAAAACAGGGTTGCACAGGTTGGCTGAACTTTTATATCCAAACCTGGCCTATGGTAAGATTAAATAACTAAAGCTACACTTTCAGTGAGAGAAAATAAATTAAATTTTACAGCCGGGTATGAATACATTGTATGTAATAAAAACTTCTAAAGTTAGTGCAGAAAAAAAAACACCTAAGCAACAACAAGGACTGCCTACGTTCCAGTGAAGTGGAGCAATTTGCAATGCAGTAGAGTTGAGTTGAGTTAAGCTGCGCTCAGTTGAGCAGAGTGGCGAACAGAAGGTTTCCTTGATATCGTGTACTATGGTATATTCGAGAGCTCTATGCAGGACATGCCCAATTGAGCAAGTTGATTGCGAATGGCGCAACATGCTTACACCCGAAGTGCAAGCTATGTGTGTATGTATGCATTTAAAACTCACTCTCACCGTAAGTAAGGAGTCAATTGAAAATCACGTTAGTGTCTTTGCGTTGCTAATGGAATTACCACAGCAAGCAAATTGGTAAAAAAAAAAGTGGCAATGAAGTGGCAAAGTTATCTAGGATTGTAGAAATACAGAATGAAACTAAATGAACACGACGACTTTTATGGTTTTATAGCTATGCGTTGGTTAAACGAGGATAGCAACTTCTTCATGAGCTCGCACCGTTAAATTTATTGAGAAGAATACGAGTATATACATATATGAAGGCATATATACATATTTGAATCTAGTTTGATTACAACAAACAATTATTTTGAAGAACAAACGGCTTTATTCGGTTTATACTTGTGAAATTTTTTAAAAGCTTTATTGAATGATGTCAATACAATTAACTCAGCCTTCGATCGTTTATTCTCGAATTTTAATATAGTATTTTTGTATTTTGAAAGGGTCAGTGCTACAACTTATAGCAAAATCAGAACTAAAGGAATATATCTTGGTTGGCATTTTGATTTATCTGAAAAACAAATAAATGGAATAAAGTTTAAGTTAAGAAAAATAAATTTATTCCAGAGAAAAGTAAATTGTTTCATCAGCGAAAATCACAGATTTATTATAAGAATTTTAATATGAGGAAATTTTTTTGTATACTTTTATGTATGGATTGCAAAAAAGGATTTGCGTAAAATATTTAGATGAAAATGCGAATGGTATGATAATTGAATAATCAGTAACGAAATATAATTGTTAGAAGAAAAACATCAAAAATACGAGTGCATTGATGGAAATGATTTAAAAAAAACTGAACTGGGTAATAAAAAAGAGCGCGATTGATATAAAAAAAAAATGTATTGAATTTTAAGCCATAACCGTCGTTTGTGTATGTAAGTATAAGTGTACTGAAATTTAAATCTCTATTAACTTATTTACTTTTTATTTTAATATGAATATAAACAAATATTACCAAGCGAACTGGATTGTCGAAAAAAAAGTAAAAAACAAAAATAAATTATAAAAGAGACTTCTAAACAAAAAGTCATTCGTCATTTCCTTAATTAAAGTTTTTTTTTCCAGAAAAAAAAACAATTAAATAAGCTTAAAAATTTAAAAATTCAGTTCTCCGCGTGAAGCCGTATTTTTTATATGCTCGCGACGTATTTTGGTTTACGTTATGCCACGCCTATTTCCTAATACTGATGATAAGCTATTTTAAAGAAATTGACATTAAAATTGCTGCATTATCGCAATTTTTAGATTTTGAAAACATTATATAAAATCCGCATACATGTAAATATCTATTTTTTTTAACTTTTGATGATTAATTATGATTATTTTAATACGCCAATTTTTTTTTTTTAAGAACCGTTTATTTGGAGCTGGGCGTATTAGTTGTGAATAAGGGCAATAAACCAACAAAAAACTTTAGTGACGAGGTATTAAGTACACTCTTATTGGAATACAGATATTTTATCATAAGAAGGTATAGCAATAATTATTTTTCAAAATTTTAATAAACCATTTTTTGTTTCAAAAATCGCGATCCCGGCTTTTTTCAACTGCCGAATATTCTGGGATCAGTCTATTCAAATCACGGAATTGCAGGAAACAGTTAATTAAATAGCCATTTTTTTTACATTTTTAATTTACACTTTTTCAAACAAAAATAAACTTCAAATGATTTTAAACATAAAGAGCCGATCGAATAAAACACACAAATGACACACTAAAAATATATTTCAGTGTTGTATTAAAATAAGAAAATTTAACATGAGAAACAAAAACAACAAGTTTAAAACTGTTGCATTACGATAACACAATACGACAAATAACACTAAGCTGGAGAATATACTCCTCGAGTAGAAAATGAGCCTTACTATGAAAGCGATGTGAATAGAACTAACGACGAGGTGTTTGGAGTGGATAAGGCAGAAATCCTCAAAGATAAATTGCATCAAGTTTTAACGAACAGATCGCAATTGTCCAATAATCGAGAGGCATAACATTTATCAGAAGGCTATGTCCTACAGAGAGCATTTAACTTTATGTCGACAATCCAACCAATAAAAAGTGCTTCTACACAGCAGATCTAAAATTCAACATATTGAGATTGCATTTTGATCAAAACAAAGAAAAATACTGGCTCGCTCAAAGGGGAATGGGTGATGTATTTAATTTTTACTTGATGAATTTCTTATGTTACTGAATGGTAATTTATTAATATATAATATTGGTATCAGTAACAGTGATTAAAAATAATCTTACTTTAGGTAGGTGCATTTGCTTCTTTATCAAATATGTTACGTTTATTCCATTTTTGTTCTTGAAAAGACCTATAAATATGTACATAAGTACATGAATTACAAGAAATCGTTCTTTGTTATATTAATATTCATATACATACGAACTTTCCTTATAGTTTATGTCGGCAATCCTAGAATTCGGGAAAAACTATTCGACCAATAGTACGTTCACGAGGCGTTGCCATCGTCACAAAGTGATTTCGATTAAAAAATTACGTCGATTTTTTTGCTCTTTTTTAGCCTTTAGCCTCTTAGTACAGGTAATAAACAATATAAAAACTCTACAGATGAGCTTTCTTCCACCACGTTGGCCAACATGCATTTTTCTCTGTACGAGTACACATCACTTGATTGCTTGGCCTGCAACGTATCCATTATAGCACACAGCTCTGCTATTCTCCTGCTTCATTTACTCTTCACACACACACACACACACACACACACGCATTGTCATACAAAATATAGTTATGGCACAACAGCAAGCAAATGAAGTGTGCAAACGTTCGAAGTGTGGCTGCATAAAACATAAAGAAAATCATAACATTTAACATGACAGCATCTGCACTTCACTTCTCTACGCCCATCAGTCGATGGCTGGCGCCTCTTTGCGACCGATTTTGCCTTGAGTGCATCTATGCTTAATTGAATTTATAAGCAATATTCGTTTAACAGCATCAGCAACACATACGCAAAATTACTTGCCCAACTTAAAGGCCTGAATGAACATACAGCTACGCCCTTAAAATACTTTGCATGTGGCACTTATGAATGTATGTATGTGGTATACATATGTATAACTTTATTCCTCACTGCTTCATCCCTACCACCTGCTCCTAGTTAACTCTGCACTCTCATACTCCTTGCATTTTATTTTCTTTCCACTTTACAGCAATGAGTCCTTTTAATGCAATTTTCAGTATTGTTGTTATGGCTATATCGGTAGTTGTTGCTATTGCTGTTGCTATTGTTTTTGTTATGCTAGTAACTGCTCGTGTAGTTGTTGCTGTAAGTGCAAGCCTTTACTATGTTGACTGGAGCGCTGGTGTTGCTGCCACACGCCTGAAAGCCAACACGTACAGTTGCCACCAGCAGCAGCAGCAGCAGCAGCAGCACTAGCGATAATACCAGCAAGAACGACGGCACTATTAGTACAGCGTAACACTCATAAAAAATTCAATTAAGCGTTAAAGGCACAAAAGCCAACCAACCCAACATCATCACTTCTGACGTTGTGGCAAATAGGCGAACCATTAAGTCAAAGCTAGGCTGCCAAAGCGGCACAAGGCAAATGGTTAATGCAACACCGCCTGGCGCTCGTATAATTCTTAGTAGCTTTGTTAAACGATCTTTGCGCTGAGAAATCGAATCAAAGTTTACTATCGGATGAGTGAAAATACAAAAAAAAAAATCAGCAACGACTTACCCTTTTTGTGTTGCACTATAAAAAGGGAATAAACATAAAAGCTGCAATTACTCATGCCACTTCATAGGATTTCCATCGGTGCGAGAATAGCAGAAAAAATTCGAGTTAATCATAGATTATATATATGTAATAATAATTTATAATTTGTTAATTCTCCTCATCTTATCCCTTAACCTTATGGTATATTCTACAATGTTATGCTATGTTATGTTATGATATGTCGTATTATTTTATGTTATGTTATGATATGTTATTACATATTAAGATATGCTATGTTGTGTTATGTTGTGTTATGTTATGTTATGATATTTTATGTTACCACACAAAACATTATGTTGTGGATTTTTATAATATATTATGTATATTATATTATGTTATGTCATGTAATATAATGTCATGTAATGTTATGTTATGTTATGGCATCAACGAGAAGAATAACAGGGAATAGTGTCTAAAGAAATAATTGATGACGGCAATTGGTGCTTCTTTTTAACACACACTTTTCTTAGCTCACTTCCTCACTGCACCACACAACAAAGCAAAGCAAAAGGTATCCACGGATCTGCGATACTGCAATGGCCCGGATTTATGGACTGTCACCAAGCAGACTCATTTTTTTTAAAGTATTTTTCTTTATACATGTATGGAATTTTTATCTTATTTTAGTGTCTTGATCGGAGCATAAATAGGAATTTTCTTACTTCTTCTTTAAATGTGCAGTATAATTTCTTATTTCAACTGAATCGTAACATAAATGTATTTATTTATGTATATAATGCGCATAAAAAGGCTTTCCGGAAAAACTTTAATGAATACACCGTAAGGATTTTCAGTCCTTCCAAAGCGTTGGTATATATCTGGAATTCGATGGCTACTCACAGTTTTTCTTGGAACAAAAGCCGCATTGGGTGCAGACCGTATAGTTGAGGTATTTTGAAAACTGGCTGCAGAGTTTATTTCTTCGAAGTTATCCTCTGTATCCTCCTTTTGATGGTCATTATTGGCCTCTTGCATAGAGCTTTTATCAGAAGATACGTCACTATCTAAAGGCTCGTAGTTATCACTACTACCACTCGAAAAGTCTTAATCTTCATCAGAAGACTCTAAAATGTCAGCAATTGTGTCAGGATCAAGTGGTTTCAGCATTGTGAGTCTATACAAAAATTATAAGGTGAATTTATGAATAACAATAATATGAAAGCATTATAAAATGTTGGCAGAAAATGAGTATGATAGATCCTGACTGGGACACTTTTAGCCCAACAAGAATACTGATGGGTTACCTATGTCCCAGGAAGATAAATATACCAATAATATAAAAAATACATCAAACAATTGGTACCTACTTACCGACTTCAGGAGGTAACGAGAACACTAGCACAACCGATTACAAAACTTTCAGTCGATTTGAAACTTGTAAAATAACAATAATTCACAAAATTCACTACCTCTTACGAAATTAATGTCCAACCATGAGCTCGCTTTTGATAAATGAACACGTGTTTTCTACTTAAAACGACACGAATGGCAATAAACACCGTTAAGAATTGTAAAGTCTACGAAATGGAAGTAATTTGAACCAGTTCGGCAGCATATTTTCAACGCTAGGTATCTTTGAACATGTACCGGGACGCATATGTCCCGTTCGGATCGAAAGGGTTAAATGAGTTTTTGAGTTATAGCATTTCTTAAGTAAAACACAAATACAAGCTTTTGTAATGTAAACATTTTTTTCAATTTCTTAACTTTAATTTTTGATATTTTTTTCACTACTCGCAACAATGTAAGCTTCTTTTCGCTTTCTTCAATATTTTCTTTAATATGCAACACTTGTATTCTTAAATTTGCATAGACGAATACATATTATATAGTATGTATGTATGTATGTACAGATGTACATGTACACATCAAAATATATTATATTCGTGCATGTAAATTAATGTTATAAATTATAAGATTTTATTAAAACGTTTTTTTTTTTTCATGATCGCTGCGTGGAAGCCAATCACACATATGGAGAAGCTACTGAACTCATTAAAAACCTATTTTAGTACACACATACATATGTATGTATGTAAATGCACATGTAGAGTATATATCAGGAAAACAGTTGGCAGCCATCAATTTCACTTGAAAATGACATACCACAGTATGGATTCTAGCAACAACTATAGCAACCACAGTTCGTAGTCGGTGCGCTCATATCATCAACTTAGTAATACAATATATTCAAAGCTAATATTTATGAAAAAGTTTCGATGCTAGAATAAAAGAAACGAAGCTTTGCAGCGGCGATGCAGACAGAACCAACACTAAGCATAGCTTCATCCAAGAGATAGCTGATGTAAATTGATGTGTCGCTGAAAAGTCGAACGAGATAAAAATCTACGCAGATTTCTTGTTTCCACTAAACGGAGACATCAACTTCCATTCGGCATACATTGCTTAAATTAGAAGAAAAAATGTGATAGAAAAAAGAATTATAGAAAGCATAACTGTTTTCGTTGGCCAGGAGCTGAGACGTGTGTGTGTGTGTATGATAAAAATGAACTGATGTGATGTATGTATGTATGTATGTACGACAAACCAATTACTCCAACCAGTCACTTCATTTATCCCTCTTATTCTTTTCAAAATCGCTCGGCCTTGACTCGGCTGTATCTCCTTACAAATATCTTTCTTTTTAACCACCTTATCTTTTTTTTTTATAGATTGTACAATTTTGGTTTCTTTATTTCATTTCTTGCATTAGGTTGTTTCTTTTTTCACTACTTACATATGTACATAAATACAAACAAAAATACATATGTACGAGTATGCTTACACGTCGTCCCGCAACCCTTGCGGTTGGTGTGTTGTTGCGTTTTGACTCTTTTAAAACTTTTGCAGATGTCACAAAAAGTTTCCGCCAAGTATAAAAGGCAAGCGCAAAAAGTTCATTTTTATGAATACACACATACATATGTATGTACGTACATAGGTATTTCTGTATATATGCAAATATATGCATGCCTGCTAACTATTTGACGAAAGAGAATACGAAACGCCAACCTTGGCGTATGAATTCTTATTTATTTAGTAGCTTTGCGAAGCAGCAGCAAATTCTATGGCAATACAAACAAGTTGGCGAGTACGAATATATTCCGCACTAAGACCATAACTTAGAGAAAAGAACGCAAATGCTCGTGGCAGAGCAGAAGATAATAAACATAGCGGCAGTGGCAATATGAAGCTCACCGCAAACCAGCAACAGGAAAGCAATTCAAAACAGGTGAGGGGCAAAGAGGAAATCTCCTATTAAGATATCATAAAAGCAAAACTTTTGAGAAGAACCCCTAGATTGAAGTATGAAATAACTAAACTTTACGCAGCAAAACAACTCTAGAGCAAGGCAACGAACAACAGCAACAGCAAAAGCAACAGCAAAAGCAAAATCAACATCAAAGCACAAGCAGCCACATCAAATCAAAAAGAAGCGTTCGTTTCGGCTTCTCGGCTGACTGCTGCGTTTACTGGCTAAAATATGGCATATTAAGGGCCATAATATGAAAGAGTTTTTGAAAAAGTTTTGCAACGTTTGCATTTGACTGGCATTTGATGACATTTAAAACGCGCCGAAATGCAAGCGCTACACATGCAACATGCTGCCACAGCGACGCTGCCAAGAGTTGCCTGAATTTCGGTTACAAATATTAGTTTAACAAAATGCCTCAGTATGTGGGTGGGTAAAGAAATAAAAGCCAAAGCCTAAAAAAGAAAACCCCAAGATTATGAGAGAAAATATGGTGGTTGCATTACCTGGTGGTAGTAGATGTTGCAACAGATGTTACGTCGTGCATCATATGACTCGAAATAGTTTTGATGCCTCTGCAAATTACTTAGCTTTGGCTTTCAACTTAAGACCCACAACTGCTGGCAAGCCATTTGCCAAATGCCGGTAGTTGCCACATGTTAAAGCAAAGTAGCCGCAAAACAAGTTGCTGGTGACACTTTACATATGGCTATGCAACTTGTACAAAATGCATTTGTGTACCTCCTGTTGTCGACAATGCACAACCAACTTAGCCATAACTGCATTTATTTCACATTCAACTCCTTAATATATAGAGCTAACTATAGGGTCCTTACAGCTGTCCCTCCATCTTTATATGTTATGTGTGTTTATCCGCTTACTATTACAATAAGACAGCCCGAAAAATTCAAGACAAGCTGCAAAAACTCTACATTGGACTCCCGTGGCGAGTTCCCTCTAAAGGTAGAAAGGAAACTGAATTCCTACAAAATGCTTTCTCTACTGTCATTGTCGCTTCTGTCCTGTCTTTGCAATCTTACAGCCTCTCAACATTCCGTAGCCAAAATGGGAAGCACATATATTTATATACTTAAATGTGTGTGTATACGTGTATGTACTAACACATGTCTCGTACTACGACAACACACATCTACAATGTAAAGTATGAGTCTCAAAGCAACAGTTTGCATCGGGAAGAAGGCGGCTCATGGGCCGAAAGTGACATAGGTAGCGGCTGTGCAAATATGCCATTAAAATGCATTTCGTTGCAAATAACAAATGTTGGAATACCGGAAAGGCCAGGTCACCGTACAATAGACCTCACTCACAAATACGTACATACGTTATATACGTACATATGTATACCGTTGCCTGAAAAAACAGTAGCGCTATATAAATAAAATGTGAAACTCCGTTAGAGGAAATGCTACAAAGGAAATTTCGCCATATGGAATGGTTGAAACGGAAATGATTTGGGGCTTATCATACCTGGGCTACTCATTTCGAATCTACCTCAAATTGATCGCATGTCGAGTGTCGGTTTTAAGGCCCTGAACTTACCACAACCAAACTCAACTCACCTGAACTTTACACGCCTAAACTCATCACGCCTGAACCTCTTATACTAAACTAATTTTATGTTACGTTATAATATTTTATGTTATGCTATGTAATTTTATGTTATATTATGTTATGCTATGTTATTTTATGTTACGTTATGCTATTTTATGTTATTTTATGTAGTGATATGTTTTCTTATGGTATTTAATAATATGTTAAGTTTTGTTATTTTATGTTTCGATATGTTATGCTTTGATAAATTATGTTATGTTAAGTGAATTGAGTTTTCTCTAGTGACGGTAATTAATGGAATATCAAAATGGAGTATGAGTCGGAAGTAATGCCACGGTATCGTTGATGACGACAATAAGTGCTGTTCTGCTCTCCAGTCTTATACTCACCACTACATCTATACTCGCAAAAACTTAACTCACCAAACGTTTATTATCTTCATCTTAACTCACCTCTTTTCACCTTACCTCAAGTCACATCACTTTTGCTTCTCTCAGCGCACTTTATCTAAATCGAAGCGCAGCAAATCATACCTTAATAAAAGTGATGTCCAAAATTGTGATGTTGGTAATTTAAAATAACGAAATCTGTGGGGTTGAAATTGTAAAAATATTTAGTAATACGAAGGAAAAAAAAGCTTGCTTAAATATGAAAATATTTAGAATGACCTTTTGTCATATTGAATGGTTTCCTCAATTAAATTATTAATTAATTAATTAATTTTCTAAAAAATTCAGAAAAAGCTTTTCGTTGTCTTAAAGAAAATTAGATTAAGAAAAAAATGTTTTTATATGCTTACATTATTAATATAGAGGTAATATATGTTAAGCTTAATTGTGTTTTATCTTGATCTGCGTCTGTCGACGCAATATAAGATTTATTTAAATATTTTTTTTTTATATCCTTTTTGTTCGTGTTAATTAAAATTTGCATTTTAATTTGTACTTATTAATTGTGTTTTTGTTTAACTTTATTTAATTCTTAATTTTACGCAATGACTTATATTAACTAAATATATAAGAGCAGACCGAAACCAGTACCACTACAATGCAAGCCGTTGAAAGTTTTCAGAATAGGACATACACGACGCTTACTTTCCATGAAGCGGAATTTAACAAAAATTCGAAATTGTTGGTTTATTTCGTTTTCATATTTCGAATATAGTGTAAAACTTGAGTTAATAAATAAGTTACAGACTGAATCTAATTAACTATAGTTGCAAAATACTACAAATAAAATTAATTCTCAAAAATCAGCAACATGCAGCGCTTATAATATTTTGCACATGATTGTTGATTTTTTCTTTCGCAAATGGTCGAAGTGTCACCTAACCGGTGAGCAAATGCGCAAAACTATTTCACTTATGTCCCAATATGTGAAAAAAAACTGTAACACACTGCAATGCACTTCCAGCAATTATGCCCTTACCGTAAACTTTGCTTGTCTTACCACACCTTCAGAGTAATTGTCGTAGAAAGATTTGAATTTCATCTGCTTTGTCATTTGTCACAGCCAGCCTTCGACTACTACACAGCGAAAAGTCTGTAATGCAAGAAAGTCTTTTCCTTTCTCTGACAGCCAAAACTCATTTTCATCTAATTTTTCGTGCAACTTTTAATTACCCTCAAGAATGCCACATCTGCTAGCGTGTTGACAATTGTTGTTGCTGTTGGTATTGCAGGCTTTGCCTTAGCCATGGTTGCATTTTGCTTACTCAAGCTCTGCCATTTCACTCAGCCTTTGGTTTTAAATACCAAAAACTTGCATATAAATTCTTTTTGGCAAAATCACTGAAACCATTTTGTAACAGTTTCAAATTAATTCCAGCATTTGCTTAGGTATCAAATCATTTCAATGGCTGCATTCTAATTAAATAATAAAATAAATAGAATAAAAGTTAATCGTACATACGTATATATACATATATGTATGTGCAAAAGTTGGCAAGCAAATGACTTAGATTTATTCCGAAATTTAAAATTGACGAGATTTTAAAAAAAGGCGATTTGCCTACTTCTGAGTTGTTGGTGGTCTTAAATGTAGTTTGGATTCAGTTAATTAAACCAAACCTTTTTGAAAGTTCTGTAGTGCTTCTCAGAAAAAATATGAAAACCTAAGAAACTAATGCAAAAACGTTGTTGTTCTTAGAAATGCATCTGATTTTCTTCTAGCGTTATACTCGATATGCTAAATATGCACACAAAAAAGATTTTACATTTTTTATAAAATTATTAGAAAATGAAAGATGTTGTCGAGGCCGAACACAAACATCTGCTATTTCTATTATTAAATTTGTATCGAACTATCAACAAACTGATTTACATAAATATGTATGAGCGACAAAAAATTGGGAATTTTACTTTGCTAAAGTATTTATTTTGCGAATAACGACTGTTCATTTTGATTTTCAATCAAATGGAAACACAAATATCACTTTCAGTTATAAATAGAACTCAGCGCCACCTGACAGTTGAATATTTTGTAAAATCATTTCCTTTATAACAACCATTTTTTAAGCTTCATAAATTGTAGGTAAATCAGATTATGAATACAATGTTATAAATGAAATCCCATTTACCAATAATTCCTAACGAAAAATATCCTTTCACCTCCAATTTAAAAATATGAGTCCAGTCTTTTAGTAGAGGTACATAAGTCGCACATTAGAATGACGTGACGCTGATTCTTAATCCGCTGCACTATATCTACGTCTTTGTTTAGCTCGTACAGCTCATCGTTCCATCGAACGTGGTATTCGCCGTCGCAAAAACGCAAAGTTCCATAAATCTTTCGAAGAATCTTTATCTCGCACACTCCAAGAGTCCACTCATCTGATGTTGTCATCGTCCATACTTCTGCGCCATACAATAGGACGGGCATGATGAGAGACTTATAGAGTATGGGTTTTCTCCGTCGAGAGAGGACTTTACTGTGCCATTGCCTACTCAGTCCGAAGTAGCACTTGATGGCAAGATAAATTCTGCGTTGGATTTCAAGGCTGACGCTGTTATTGGTGTTAATGCTGGTTCCTTAGTAAACGAAGTCCTCTTCTACCTTTTAAAAGTTATAACTGTCAACAGTCATGCTAGATCCCAGTCGTGAATGTGCCGACTGTCTATTTGCTGACAGGAGATACTTCGTCTTGCCCTCGTTCACCTCCAGACCCATTCACTTCGCTTCTCTATCCAGTTTGGAGAAAGCAGAACTAACTGCGCGGTTGTTAAGGCCGATGATGTCAATGTCATCGGCATACGCCAACAATTGAACCCTCTTATAAAAGATGGTGCCAGACCGATTTAGTTCTGCGGCTCGAAATATCTTCTCTAGCATCAGGTTAAAGAAATCGCACGCCAAAGAGTCACCCTACCTGAAACCTCGTTTGGTATCAAACGGCTTGGAGAGGTTCTTCCCAATTCTGACGGAGCTGGTGGTGTTGCTCAACGTCATTTTACATGGCCGTATAAGTTTTGCCGGGATACCAAATTCAGACATTGCGGCATATAGGAAACTTCTTGTCGTGCTGTCGAATGCGTCTTTGAAGTCGACAAAAAGATGGTGTGTGCTGATTCTTCTTTGTCGGGTCTTTTCCAAGATCTGGCGTATTGTGCATATCTGGTCGGTGGCAGATTTACCAGGTCTAAAGCCACACTGATAAGGTCCAATCAGTTCATTGACGTGGGCTTAAGTCTTCAACACAATACACTTGACAGAACCTTATACGCGATGTTAAGAATGCTAATCACGCGATAATTGGTGCAAACTGCAGGATCACCCTATTTGTGGATTGGGCAGAGCACACTTCAGTTTCAATCAGTAGGCATGCGTTCTTCCAACTATATTTTAGAAATGAGCTCGTGCATGCACTTAACCAGTTCCTCTCCGCCGTACTTAAATAACTCAGCTGGTAACCTGGCGGGCCGGGGGCTTTGCAATTATATAGCGCATTGGATTTTAGTATAATTATGTGCAAGTTTCAAGTGGCTAGGAATTAACGATAATATTTAGGCACTTGACACTTGCATTTTATTGCTGTTAAATTGAATGGGTTTGCGTAATTCCAAAAACTATATTTTTTTTTTTTAAGCTGAAATTTTTCTTTGGTTACGATATATTTTATAAAAAGTGTTAAACATTATTATATTAGTCTTTAATGCTGGAATTCGCTCAATAGTTCCAGTATTTATTAGAACTTAAAGCCCCATTCTTTTACCAGTTGGCTATATACATACATATGTATGTATTAGTGTTGAAATAAAGTGCCTAGTCTGAAAATAAAGATCCGAATTTGCTGATTACCAGGTCAGATTTTTTGCATCCAAGTCAAGATTAAAATCTAAAAGGTTAGGTAAGTAACGGCATTCGAATTAATAAATCAAACTTCATAACTCAACAATTTATTTCTTACAAGGTCATTCTTTTAGCATTCGGATGATTATTATGTCACATTATTTTTAATTTCTTCAAAGCGATTCAATCTAGAAATTACCATACTTTGAAAAGATTTCGCCCTGTAAGCTTGGCTGTTTAACAAGATTCATTTCTTATTAACATATGCCATGATTTCAAGATTTTCGCAATGCTCTTAGACCAAGTCAAACAAGAATGCCTATTGAACATTAGATTAGTTTATGCACACATGTTAATTTGGAGGTATTTTTGAATGCCTCACTCACACTTTCTTTAAAAGCTTGATATACTTTACATATACATATATGCATTTACTTTTACTTTGCTGCTTAAAGCTATATTCCTGGAATACGAAAAAGTAGCTTGACTAACGCCAACTCCGTACCTTTTACTTAAAGTTCGTTGAATGATTGCCTTCATTGCTGTTTCTTTAATGAACCCAAAGAAATTAATTAAAAGCGTTTGTTGTCCTTTCACACCGCAGCTGCGAAACCATCAGCAGCAGGCAATACCACAGTGTCGACACCTTAGCGCAGCGAAGCTTCAAAGGACAAACAGCCAGCTAGCCACACAAACAAACACACGAAGCGCCTCGAATGCCGCGTTGTTTGAAGTAAACGTAGACTGGCGGACGGACTATTAACGCCCATATGCCACATATGTCGCACACAAGTAAACAAACATTTCTCACACACTTAAACAATGACATACGTACATACATACATATTTACAAACACTCGCCTACAAAGCGTATGGGCAACGCCTATCGAACGCCATGCCATAAAACTCAAAGTAGCCGCTTCGTGGAGCATGAGGCGGGCTGTTGATATTGGCTGGTAATGTTAACGACTTCGTCAGCTAACAGACACAGCGATGGGTTCGGGAGATGTCAATGTTTTATTGCTTCATAGGGGTGGGAGGGGGTGGCGTTGATAAAATAATAAAAATGTATTGGCGACAAAGTTTCAACATTGGCAACATGCTGTCGGCGCCCACTCGCATGCAAACGCTATGAAAAAGTTGGAAATATATGGAAAAAAAAGTGCAGTACAGAGCAACAACAGCAACTACGCACTCAATAGATAGCAATTGTGCCAACCATGTCGAATGAGTGTTGGCCTCGTGTGTGTACTGTGTGTGTGTACTGTGTGCGCTGACAATGGCGAGAGTGAAGGCGCGTGTAAACGTTTTTGCACTCCATTTCATTGAATTCCGACAAATTAGTTTGTTGGCGGCGATGAGTTCGATGCGACATCGGTCAACCAACTTTCAGCGTCCCCATAACGTTTATTTGCGCATATTTTCGTAGAATGCCGTTCAAAGTGCGCAGACTGCTGTCCTTACAAACACTTACACAAATGCATATGATGCTTGTGTTTTTGTTGTGCGCATGTAGTTGTTTTTTGTAGGCGACCCAACAGCTGTTTAATAGCTTTGCGCATCATTAGTTCTTCCTCTTGACCTCCTAGCACTCACTTCACACCCGCCTCTTTACTGAATTTTACTGCATATTGTCATTGACTTTAACTGCCCTATTCATTTTCATACACACACACACACACGTGTTTCAATTTTACACACATAACATACACCGTTCTGATTCACTGCTATTACGTCGGCGCGCTGCAGTCTGCTTTATTAACTTGGCAATATGCGAAAACTTTGATAATATTGTAAATAGCCAAGGAGGCACAATTTTTTTAGAAAAAGAATTTGCGGGAGTATTGAAGAGGTGGAAAAAAACTTGCGCAGAGTCGGTTCATGGCTTTGGAATTGACTTTTTGACTTAAATATTTGAATTTTTTTTAGAAAACGAATAGCTGACTTAATTAAATAAGCCCTGCTAAGAATGTGATAGTAAAAATCGCCAAGTGGCCGACCCTAACATTATCTAAACTCGACAGCATAAACGTGACTTTTAATGTTTAAGCAAAATATCGGAGTGTGGCTAGTCCTGGAAGGTAATTTGTTGTTTTATAGCAACACGTTAAAACGCATCAAAAATAGCATTTCACTAATAAAAACGTGATTGATGGACACAGGGTTTCTTCCCTACAGGAGTATATTGGATCTGCATCGTATTCTTCTGATCTAAACTACTCCATAGAGTTCTTGTCTTTGGGCGCGTGCTCAGAAAAAATGTATTTCTCCCGGAAAATAAGTGCTTAATATTTTCAATATTTAATTCCTTTGATATAAATTTGAAGCTAAAGATATGTTAACTTGTGTGTCTTGGCTCATATACAAGTATTGTCGATTTTTTTAGTTATAAGTTGTAATAAATTTAAGGTCTTCGGGTCAAATTTTGGGTTTTATTGCTTTCACTACTCTACAAATATTTAAAAACGCCAACTCCTGAACACTTTTTACTACTTACTTTTACCAAGGAGTATAAAACCAGTATCCCAAGTCGACAGAATTGGTTCACGAGGTTACATAAAACATATAATACCATAAATATATGATTGTTTTAAACTCAATAGGAAGATCGGAGGAAGAACATTGTCTCCAGAGCTGAAACTTTAAGAATCACTTCATCGTGTAAATATTTTGTCAATTTTGGAAGGGTACACCTCAAACCGCTGTGGTCGAGTAGGTAGCGGCGCTTGCTATAACTCGATATGCCCCTGAATTCAAGGTTAGAATCTCAGCCAGGGCAAGTAAAATCTTAATCATAGAAAAAGTTGTTTTCTAATAGCTGCCACCCTTCGGCAGGCAATGGCAAACCTCCGAGGGTATGTCTGCCATGAAAAAGCTTCGCATAATTACATCTGTAAATTTAAAAAATAAAATATAATTTGGTAATATTTTTTTACTATCTAATTTTCTTTTATTAAAAAAATTTATCGATTTCTCTTAATCCTCATATGAAATCCAAAAAAAATCATAAATGGTACGATGATTAAGTGTTTTTTTAATAGAATTCTGCTTTGCGCGGAAGAATATATTAAAAAGTCCTTATTTGACGCTTAAAGTTCAAAAAAATATATCTCGAAAGCTATAAGTGTCAAAACAAAATAAAAAAATACGTGTCTCATATTTTGACCCAAATAATGCAAATAAAGATGATTCGAGCGGAAAAAAAATTGTAATGTAAATTTTGCTTGGATTGGTCCTTATACATATGTACATAGGTACATAGTTGATGCTGGACTCCAAAATTTTTTTTAATAACTTATGAACAGTCCACTCAAACATATCTTTTTATCCTCTCCATCTTTTTATATGATATTAAGAGTTACGTATTTGAAGCTTTAGTATTATATTTATTTTCTTAAAAATTGGGACATAACAACTTTTTTAGCGACACATTTGTTTGACAAAACGGGTTCACTGAACAAGAAACTGTGCTTATATCTTTAAATTCCTTAAAGGATCTACAAAGGTCTTCAAAGTAAAACGGATTATTACAATATGAGTATCGTTGGAAATGGGTTTAATTCAAAACTGTATGTTGGAGGGTTGCCAACGGTTTAAAACGCCAAATTTATATTGAATTAAGGAAATTCGATAATTGAAAAATAAACGAGTATTACGATATGTCCGTCGAACAAAAAAGGTTTAAGAAGACTTTTATTTGAAAATATTTTGCGTATGGTTGCCAATTCTATGAAAAATTGTTATTTAATTGAAATAAAAGTGTTGCCAACTGCTTAAAACGACAAATTTATCTTAAATTCAGATATGTAATAACAAAGATTTAAAGTGTGTGTCATTTGAAAAAAACTTTAAAAACAGTTTAATTGAAATATTCCGAAGAGGATTGCCACCCGTGTGAAAAAGCGAATTTAATTTCATTATTGTACGTACATATTTAACACGCAAACATATGTAAATAAGCAGCGCAAATTTGAGATTTTTGGAATTGCTTTTGGCATATCTATCGAAGGTTGCTATTCTAACCCAGATATAAGGGCTGAAATTACTATTTTCTCTGATTGTAATAAAATCATCGGTATAAAAGTCAGCCATCCGCATAAAATTCTAACAAACATATTTTTAATAAGCAAAATGGACTTTTTTAAAAAGTTTTTCTTCAGACTAATTTGAAGCGCTTGAGAGTTAACTATAGACTTTCAATACAAAAAATGTTTTTAAATTAATAAATTAAGTGATATCATAAAAAATGATATTTCGAACAGTTTGTTGCTTTATTTTACTTATATTTTTTTTTTGCGTTATTCACGAGTATTACTGCATTTTTATACGCAACATTCAACAGATGTTTGTCATATTAAAAAAAAATATCTTCCAAGTTATTGATGAGTTTTTCTCCTTTCCGTATTAACAACTTATAACTTTTCATAAGGTTGTCTCTCTCTCACACAAACAAAATACTCGCACCTTGCTTTTTTTCTATAGCATCGTCTAGTGGCATTCTATTTATGGGGGGATGAACGCATATTCAGTGCTAAATACGTCGCTGAAGGCTTTCGAAAAGCGCGTGTGATGCATGCTGCAGCTATGGTTGTGGCAGAAGCGTCAATGCATTGAGGCCATTAAGTTGACAAATGGACGGCTGCGGCACAGCGACGGCAAAATGAAAACCGATCCGTCATTAAAACTTTAACTAACATCATCTTATAACATCCACCAATGTCATAACCCCCGGCCCCGTGCACCGTGCCCCAGTCGTGTAACATATTGTCGAAGTCGTAGACAGCAACGGCGATGCAAACATTTAATGTTGCACACAAGTCCTGCCGAGCTCCCAGGCTGCTTGGCTGCGTAGCTGACAGCACTGACTGACGGCCTCCTGGCTGGTTGGTTAGCGAAAGCTATTTGCGACACCAAAGCAATTGTCAGTGACATTCCACTACCTGCACCAACTGTTGCTGCTCATGCCACAGCTGTTCCTATATGCCACCAACTGTATACACACATACAAATGTAGTTAGTGTTGAGCCTGCTGCTGCCGCTGCTGTAGTTTATTTTTACGTTCATGCCACAGCCGCAGCTTGTATGTATGTGCGAGTATGTAGGTGCTGCATGCGAGAAGTCATTAAAAAATCAATTAACTGTTGGGGATAAAATGCTTGTTTGTGTTGACACTTTCCTCCGCGCTCATCGCACGCCTAGAGCTTTCCCTTTAACCTTTAACGCGTGGGTATGTGTGTGTGTGTGTGTGTATTTGTGCTAGCAAATTTCCACTTACTTTAATGTGCAACACTGGCTTACCGGCAAGAATTCCATGACACATTGCCTCTACTATAGCTGTATGCACTCCTATCCATTGCTGTATGAAGTTTCCCAGTAAACATTGCTGTCTTTTGTATGCGAAAAATCGAAGTTCTCCACATAAGTAAACCTTAGTTATCCATTTCAATTTAAACAATAATCTCCAACTAGACTCAAAGGACACACTTTGATTTCTTATTCGAATTAGATTACAAAGCTCATTGAAATTAAAAAAAAACTTATTACGGCTTATACATTCATATATTTATTCATAATTATTATTATACACTTTAATAAAAAAAGAGAATGCATTCAATATATTAAACTTTATTTGTACAATGACCGCTCCGATAGCAAAAACGCCGGCTATAGAATTTGCGCACTATTTATTTTATAGCCTATGATTTGATAACGCTGCCAGATCTGAAAAAAATTTAAAAAATTGTTAAGGTGCTACCTTATATAAGAACTTTATATTAACCTCAAATTTAACTCTAATTGAATTTAAATGGAAATCAAGCCTTGGATAACATTTTTGAACTCAATTGGAGAAAAAAGTTAGATATCCACTTGAGAAACAAATTATTTATTCAACATTAGATAAAGGATTGAATTGTGCACATGGGGTTGATACGTTTTATATGTATGTGTGTGTGTGTATTACATTTCAAGCGAGTATATATGTATTTGTTTATTGTATACATGTGCATGTGTTTGCACACTGGTCTAAAATTCGAAAATGCTGGCCAAAAGTACAACAATTAAAAAACCGGGTCAAAATAGTTCTTAGATATGTCTCAGAGAGGGCGTTGTTGAGTCAATTTCGGTAATTTATAATGCAGTCACCCACATATGTTTTTGCTACAGCTTTATTAATTAAAAAAAAAACCTGTCCGCCGCAGTTTTTTTTTTATTGAATTGATAAAAGTAATATATTTTCAATGAAGCTGTAGCATGAAAAAATTAATATCTTCACTAATGCTAGACCATGCAAAAATTGTCTTTCATACGCTTCTAGCTAAGTAATTTCTCTACATAAATCTTACAAGTTTGTCCGAACCACTTGTCGTTCTTCACCGCTTGTTTGACCAATTCTTTAATAAAAATTTCGCAAGTGCAAAAAATTTTAAAATACGATTTTTATCCCAAAGTACAAAGTCTTTGTAATGACGTCCCCCAATATGAAAGCATTACTACAACTGAGCTCATCAGAGTGATGTTTTACAAACAAACTGACCTAAAAACGTTAATTGCAATAAACAAGTGAAAAATACGAATTTCGCAAAAATATGCAAATTGGCTTCTTATATTATGATATAGTTCAAATATAGGTATTCGTTTTAGAAATTGGAGAAATTCTTGACACAGTTGACGTGGTTTGACTCACATAAAATTATAACAAAACGTGTGAAAAATTGTGATACCAGTAAATCCTGCTGAAATAATAGAATAAAAGTATTGTTAGAAATGTATTGTTTTATATTACTCAGGAAAGAGTTTCGATATCCTTCAGTTTAGGACTACAGATTGTATTTTTCGTCGCAATTTTTTGACGTTAATTTTCGATTGAGCAACTTCAAAAGCCAGCTTACACTCAATTTCAGCTCTTAAAATAAATTTATCCGAAAATCCCTCCGCCATTTTGTGTCAGCCATTTTCAATTTTTACATTCTGACGTCATTTTTGAAATCAGCTAACCAAAAACCTTAAAGATATCTGCACCTTACGGAAAATACTGTTGTTGTTACGTTTCGCCCAGAATTCTCCGATTTTAGACCACAGTGGTTTGTGACAATTTATGTGAGCACTCAATTAACTACTCGTGGCAAGTGACTTTGTCAGCATTTACTGCTCAGCGCTTGCAATCAAAGTTGTGCAGGTTATTAACTCGTTGACGCTTACTCTTTCCCGCCCTTAGTATGACACAAAAAATACGTGCAGTCCCTGTTCTTTTATTCAATTTTCTTAATACATAGTAACTGCAAATGATGGTAATGATTTTTTTTTTTTCGCCTTTTTAAATGGAATTTATTTCATATGAGCCAAGCATTGAACTAACACATTAATATATTTAATATTGTTAATATGCAAGTCTATATGTGCTTGACAAAACAAAAACTGAATGGATTTATAAGAAATTCTGGCTTATTATTCAAAGAGAGTATAGGTGGTGTGTGAGGAGGAAGGATCGAAAGTCAAACAACCAAATCAGTCAGTGTGGGACTTGAAGCCGAATTAAATCTCTCAGAGAAAATCAAATGAATGATGTTTTTTGAATAGAAAATTGAGCTTAAAAAGTACTCGTAATATATTCGATACTCAAACAAAAAAATTATACATTTTTATTAGTTATTGTTTGGCCATTTCACTATTTTATTTTTAAATATCTTTGAGCTTTAAGGCCGATTGGTTTATTGGAAATTATTAGGAAAAAAACAACAATACTCAAAGCGGTAGAAGTTATAGTACTATTTCGGAAATCACCACATTTCCTCATCAGACTTCTTTCTTCTTGGCTTCTGCGGGAGTCGAACCCGCAACAACATGCGCAATACTTAAGCCGGCAGCTAAACGCATTCAGCTAAGCTTACGCAGTGTGAGCTGTTGATATTTTTCCTGCTTTCCCTTCACAACTTACTTCAATCAAGTGCGGCTGTACTGCCGCTATTTCTACTTGACTGTGTAGTTGTTGTTTGTACAATTTCTATTTTGTTAGAATTTGTTTGTATAAGGCTGGCTCTTCCTTTTTATACATTTTTATTAGTTATTGTTTGGCCATTTCACTATTTTATTTTTAAATATCTTTGAGCTTTAAGGCCGATTGGTTTATTGGAAATTATTAGGAAAAAACAACAATACTCAAAGCGGTAGAAGTTATAGTACTATTTCGGAAATCACCACATTTCCTCATCAGACTTCTTTCTTCTTGGCTTCTGCGGGAGTCGAACCCGCAACAACATGCGCAATACTTAAGCCGGCAGCTAAACGCATTCAGCTAAGCTTACGCAGTGTGAGCTGTTGATATTTTTCCTGCTTTCCCTTCACAACTTACTTCAATCAAGTGCGGCTGTACTGCCGCTATTTCTACTTGACTGTGTAGTTGTTGTTTGTACAATTTCTATTTTGTTAGAATTTGTTTGTATAAGGCTGGCTCTTCCTTTTTATACATTTTTATTAGTTATTGTTTGGCCATTTCACTATTTTATTTTTAAATATCTTTGAGCTTTAAGGCCGATTGGTTTATTGGAAATTATTAGGAAAAAAACCAACAATACTCAAAGCGGTAGAAGTTATAGTACTATTTCGGAAATCACCACATTTCCTCATCAGACTTCTTTCTTCTTGGCTTCTGCGGGAGTCGAACCCGCAACAACATGCGCAATACTTAAGCCGGCAGCTCAACGCATTCAGCTAAGCTTACGCAGTGTGAGCTGTTGATATTTTTCATGCTTTCCCTTCACAACTTACTTCAATCAAGTGCGGCTGTACTGCCGCTATTTCTACTTGACTGTGTAGTTGTTGTTTGTACAATTTCTATTTTGTTAGAATTTGTTTGTATAAGGCTGGCTCTTCCTTTTTATACATTTTTATTAGTTATTGTTTGGCCATTTCACTATTTTATTTTTAAATATCTTTGAGCTTTAAGGCCGATTGGTTTATTGGAAATTATTAGGAAAAAACAACAATACTCAAAGCGGTAGAAGTTATAGTACTATTTCGGAAATCACCACATTTCCTCATCAGACTTCTTTCTTCTTGGCTTCTGCGGGAGTCGAACCCGCAACAACATGCGCAATACTTAAGCCGGCAGCTAAACGCATTCAGCTAAGCTTACGCAGTGTGAGGTGTTGATATTTTTCCTGCTTTCCCTTCACAACTTACTTCAATCAAGTGCGGCTGTACTGCCGCTATTTCTACTTGACTGTGTAGTTGTTGTTTGTACAATTTCTATTTTGTTAGAATTTGTTTGTATAAGGCTGGCTCTTCCTTTTTATACATTTTTATTAGTTATTGTTTGGCCATTTCACTATTTTATTTTTAAATATCTTTGAGCTTTAAGGCCGATTGGTTTATTGGAAATTATTAGGAAAAAAACCAACAATACTCAAAGCGGTAGAAGTTAGAGTACTATTTCGGAAATCACCACATTTCCTCATCAGACTTCTTTCTTCTTGGCTTCTGCGGGAGTCGAACCCGCAACAACATGCGCAATACTTAAGCCGGCAGCTAAACGCATTCAGCTAAGCTTACGCAGTGTGAGCTGTTGATATTTTTCCTGCTTTCCCTTTACAACTTACTTCAATCAAGTGCGGCTGTACTGCCGCTATTTCTACTTGACTGTGTAGTTGTTGTTTGTACAATTTCTATTTTGTTAGAATTTGTTTGTATAAGGCTGGCTCTTCCTTTTTATACATTTTTATTAGTTATTGTTTGGCCATTTCACTATTTTATTTTTAAATATCTTTGAGCTTTAATGCCGATTGGTTTATTGGAAATTATTAGGAAAAAAACCAACAATACTCAAAGCGGTAGAAGTTATAGTACTATTTCGGAAATCACCACATTTCCTCATCAGACTTCTTTCTTCTTGGCTTCTGCGGGAGTCGAACCCGCAACAACATGCGCAATACTTAAGCCGGCAGCTAAACGCATTCAGCTAAGCTTACGCAGTGTGAGCTGTTGATATTTTTCATGCTTTCCCTTCACAACTTACTTCAATCAAGTGCGGCTGTACTGCCGCTATTTCTACTTGACTGTGTAGTTGTTGTTTGTACAATTTCTATTTTGTTAGAATTTGTTTGTATAAGGCTGGCTCTTCCTTTTTATACATTTTTATTAGTTATTGTTTGGCCATTTCACTATTTTATTTTTAAATATCTTTGAGCTTTAAGGCCGATTGGTTTATTGGAAATTATTAGGAAAAAACAACAATACTCAAAGCGGTAGAAGTTATAGTACTATTTCGGAAATCACCACATTTCCTCATCAGACTTCTTTCTTCTTGGCTTCTGCGGGAGTCGAACCCGCAACAACATGCGCAATACTTAAGCCGGCAGCTAAACGCATTCAGCTAAGCTTACGCAGTGTGAGCTGTTGATATTTTTCCTGCTTTCCCTTCACAACTTACTTCAATCAAGTGCGGCTGTACTGCCGCTATTTCTACTTGACTGTGTAGTTGTTGTTTGTACAATTTCTATTTTGTTAGAATTTGTTTGTATAAGGCTGGCTCTTCCTTTTTATACATTTTTATTAGTTATTGTTTGGCCATTTCACTATTTTATTTTTAAATATCTTTGAGCTTTAAGGCCGATTGGTTTATTGGAAATTATTAGGAAAAAAACAACAATACTCAAAGCGGTAGAAGTTATATTTATGAAGTAAAATGAAAGGAATTTGAAATTTTAATTTAAAGCTCTGTTTAATATATAAAAACCAATGATAAAATTTAACTTCATACCAAAAAATATAAGACATATATGTATATACATAAATTTATATATCAAATATTAACGATCAGTAGAATCCGAAATACAAATAGGTAATTGATTTGTCTAATTTATGGAAAAGCCATATTTTAACAGATTAATTCTCAAAAAAAAAAAAAATAACCCCGAATACGTGCCAACTTTTTTTATATAAAGAACCACCCGTAAGCCGAGTTTGAGGTAAGTCGAAAGTGACATAATTTTTTTACGAAATCTGTCTGATTTGAAAAAAGAATGCTTAATGTGAATTTCATGAGTGGAAATTATAAAGTTTTTAACCATAGGGACTTTAATGTAATCACATTAGGAAAGTCTATATGTGCTTGAAGTATACAATGATTTTATTAATACACTATAGGCAGAGGCAAAACACGAACTTTTATCGTTTGGTGTTAAAATTAAATTTTTCGCCTCGTCGGCAAGAAGGGCGCTGAAGTGCATTTTGTCTCGTCTGCAATTTATATTTTCAGACGAAGACGAGACTCGATGACAAATTCATCTAGCGCATTTCAAGTATGATCTGCTAATTACATTGTAAATTACCCACTTTGGTACACATACTGCGCTATCCAAAACACTGCAATTATTATTTTTTGTAGTCATAAGCGAAGCAAAATGAAGGAGATTAACAATAAATATTAATGATATTAATGGTTTATAATAAAATATTGATTTGACTTGCTGCTCTATATATTTAAAATTATACCAGCATTATATAAGGAACGCCGAAAATTAATTGTATGAAAGATTCGAACCGAAATGTAGTTTCAGAAAAAGTATGCAGAAAGGGAGGTTACGATAAGTTAGAAATACAAATTATGTCAGAGACTTTATCCGGATGGTTTAATTCAGCGGTTGAAGCCGATTGGATAAGTTCATTAAAATGTTACAATTTTAATCAATTGAGATTTCTTCGCATGTCCGAGAAAACAAATATTGGTGTGTTAAATGCCCTCGTTATTCAAATATGGCTTTCTTGAGCAACACATGTAATTCGAACCATTTCAGATAATTCTTCAATCGAGTAATTTTCCATCAACACTACTTGGTTTTTATATCAATCCACCCAACATTTGCCAAACTGTCATCATTTTCCTTATTGATACTATGTTTTGAAGTTATTGGCGTGTTTTTGTAAGCCTACAAGATTTTAAATTAAAAAAAAGGAGTATAATTAGTCATTTTGTATTACTTACTTCAAAATGAGCATATGAAGCTCTCCTTTTAATTGTGATTTTTCTTTTCGACAAAAAACAACTTTGACATGCAATAACGGTAATTCATTTCAGATCACAAAGTATTTGATACTGTGGGTCTTTAATTTTTTTAACGATTTGGAAAAACATCATATTTTTTACGTAAGTTTTTTTTTTACTTTTCGCGTAAAATATAAAAAAACAGCTTAAAATTAAAATTAATAAAAAAAATATTATATTCTTTTTGGTTGTTGTGGTTTCCGACAGGGTAATTATACGCTGTATTTTGGAACGAATTTCCGTCATCCCTTGTCAAGTTTGGTTTGGAGACAAACCGGTTTCGGCGTTGTGCCATCTTCAGTGTAATTTTTCGTTCTGATTATTTTCTGTACGTACGTTAGTCTTTATAGTATTGTCCTTGTCTGTTGCTTTTGGTTAGGTACTCCTTAGCGGACCCTTTTTTGTGTTTGTATTGTAGCCTTAAGTTGCTGTTATACCTGCAGGTATATATAACTTAGTTGTTTACATTTTATTGATTATTATTGTCTGGATTCGAAGGTAGGTAAAAATCCGTTATTTTCTTTCGCTTGGGTTCAGTGGTTTGCATTTGCGTACCCTTTTGTGTGTTAGTTACGGGACTTCTGACCTGTTTTGGGTATAGTAGCCTAAGAGGCTCGAATGATACATCCGAGGCTGTGTTTATCTGTTCGTTTATTATTTTTCCACGAAGGTTTTTTGTTTGTATATTTCCATGTTTTCTAAAACGTTTAGACGATGTCCTTTATGTTGTACGTGGAGAACTTTGGCTGCTTTCCCTATTTTGCATGGTGTACATTTGTTTTCTGCCATATGGTTTGCGAAGTTTGACTCCGGTGTAGTGGATGGTTTTAGCCTTTTCTTGTTGTAGTCTCTAATATGTTCACGATATCTTGTTTTTATCTTGCGCCCTGTCTGTCCTATATAGCTATATTGACATTCGCAGGTCAACTTGTATACACCCTGCTTATCTAATGGGTCTTCTTCGTTGGTACTATTTTGTAGTATTTTGCCCATATTATTCCTTGTTTTAAAGGCTGTTTTTATATTGTATTTTCGGAACACTTTAGCCAATTTGTAGGAAGTTGTTCCTGTATAGTTTAAGACTGCCCAATTTTTATCGTTATCTTCCTTCTTATTCGACTTCTTTGTTTTAGTGCCTTTCATGATTTTGTTTACCAGCTCTTTTTTGTATCCGTTGTTTTCGGCGATAGCATATATTGTTTTAAGTTCTTTGTTGTACGCATCTTTTTCTAGTGGAGTTCGTTGAAGTCTCGTTATTAGATGCCTAAATGCGGCATTTTTGTGTTGGTGCGGGTGGTTCGAGGTGTTATGTATTATTGTGTCTGTGGCTGTGGGCTTCCTATATATTTCGAATTCAACTTGTTTGTGTCTTTATTTTATTTTAATTGTTGTGTCCAAATAGTTAATTTTTCCTTCCTGTTCTGTATCCATCGTGAACTTTATGTTTGTGTGTTGGTCGTTAAGATAATTAAGTATTTGTTCCTCCTTGTCTTCCGTTACAAGGCAAATGATATCATCGACATATCTCGCGTAGAACCTTACTCCTAGTTGCTTGCCAATTTCTCCATGTATTTCTCCTCCAAATGTTGCATGAATACTTCCATTAGGATTGCGGATGTGGGATTACCCATTCCCAGTCCTTTAGTTTGCCGATATATCTTATTATTGAACCTGAAATAGTTTTGGTCGAGCGTTACTTTCAAAGTATTGACTATTTCTGTTGCTATGTTCTTGTCCAATTTATCTCTCAATTTTTTAGTTAGGAGTTAATTGAAAAGATGATATCGCTGGACGTACCAAACCACGCGAAATTAGTATCATTTGATGTCAAAGATCTCTATCCATCAATACCATTGACAGAAACACTTACCGTCCTAACTAAAACATTGAGAGATAAATTGGACAAGAA